>OX451740.1:343335988-343500988 GCA_948472305.1 Vicia faba
ATACTCGTTCAGAAGCGCTGTAAGTCCTTCAAAACACGACCCTGTATTTGAAATCGCAATCTCTTATTCTGGCATTTTCTTGACAAAACATTGGCATATTCATGATTCTTGAATGATTTCGAAACTTTCTGCAATATTTGATTGTGTTTTTATAGCCTGTAATGCCATACCTGAATCTAGGGTTCTAGTTTCTTGTTTTGGGGCATTTTAGTTTCAGGCAAAATCAATGCAAGCAATGGCCATAGACATGATACGTGGAAGGAGACGAGCACAACCATGTGTTTGGAATTAATTTCCATGGCCTAGAGAAGATTTTAGGAGGGACATACGGATTTAGTTGCGGATAAGAATCCGCAGGTAAATAACCAGGGGCCAGCGAAGAAGATGAAGACGTGTCCCTTTCCAGTTGGCCCATTCATAATTCGCGCGTTTTTTGTTATAATTCTGGCATTTGTTTTGTTTTTCCATATAATAATTGCTACCTAATATGTTAACAAATAAAACACGCTGGTGCAGTGGTAGACGCGTTGCTCATTGACTCACAAGACCTGGGTTCGAATCCCAGGTCCCCATATTTGCATATTGTTATTTTTCTCCAGGAAATCCAACGTGCTTCAGCAAGTGTGGCACATCATACATCTTCATCCAGATGCCTGCCAGATGGCCCTAGGCCAGATCTGGTGGCCAAGATTGCAAGTCCATCATATTCCCTAGTCAACCAACGCACATGGAATTGCAAAAGTCAGCCCAGGCCAGCGCCTGTTGGGCCTTGAAAATTGCTATCTCACCTCCATCTGGGCCCAACCCCCCCCCCCCCCCCCCTCTCCCTTTTGGTTATTTCTTTTTCTTTTCATTTTATTTATTTATTTGTTTTGTATTATTATTTTTATTATTTTTAACTAACCAATTAATCGTTTTCTTAATAAAATCAAAAACTAAAAAATATATTTTTATTTATTAAAATTAAATTCAGCATTTTTTTTATTTTTGTAAATAAATACTAACTTAATTAATTTAGTTTTAAATAGGTATAACTTTTAATATTTTTGCAATAATTAAAATTAATGTAAAAAATTAGGTTTTTATTAATTTTAATCAAATTTATTTTATTTCTTTAAATATCCAAAAATCCAAAAAATATTTTAATTAATTAATTAGTTTATTAATTTAAGTATTAACTTAGATTTAATTTCTTTTAATTCAAAAAATAACAAAAAAAATCTTTTCTTTAATAATTAAAGGGTCAAAACCCTAGAATGCGCCCGATTTAATTTTCTTGCCCGCGATCCATATTTATCCAATATTGTATTTGCTCTCGAAATGTAATAGTTTTAATAGGACTTTAACTTATTTTATCGCTTTATTTTACTTTCGGCATTTTAATTTCAAGGGTTGTTTTTGGCGATGTAAATACCCGACGCCTTGTAATAGTTTAGATTTAATTTCCACAATTTAATTTCCGCAACTTATAAACTGTTAGATGTTTGATAATAGGGAATGCATGAAAAGATCGAATGTATGAACTTAAAATCAACATAGATAACCATTGACATGTACAACGATAAAATAAACTGAAAACAACACACTCACACATGCGCACTCTTAGGGTACACCTCACTTGGTTGCCTTCGAACGTGGTCATTGTGTATAGGAAATTTTAGAGGTCGCCCTCTTGTCCAAAGATCATAGTTGCCTCGAAACGGTTGCCTCGGAAAAATGATCTAAGACATTAGGGTTACCGCTAAGGCGTCCTACCATTACTTTAGTGACCACACGTCCCTTAATCGAATTGACCTTTAAAACTCCAACGACGATGCTACCTACTCATCAATAGTGGGATAGCATTGTCTAAAGGACATTAGCACATATTGATTCCTTTTTTGAGTAGGTAGATGGTACTTAAGTACTTGCTCTTTCTAAAAACAAAACAAAACTTTTCGCACTTACACACCTTTCAAACAAAAAAAACTTCTTTCAAACCCACAAACACAAAGAAAAGCAATTTTGAAAACACTTTGAGCAAGTACCTAAGAGCCTGTGGATAACCACAGATAGAAAGGGTTCTAACACCTTCCCTTTCTATAATCTACCCCCCGAACCCGAGAAACATCTCGAAAAAGGAATTTTTCTGTGCTGTTTTCCTTTCCTTGTTGGATAAAATAAAAGATGGTGGCGACTCTTGCTTACCGCGACATTTTGCAAAAACAAACGCAAAACGCAAACCAGCATTCCAAAAACAGTCAGTTCTCTCCCACCGTATCACACACTCTCTCACTCAAATATTTGTTGGTGTTCCTGATCTCAGGAAGATATCACTATTATTAACTATTGTGGGGAATTCCCTAATATGCCACTCCTTGGCATAAGGGGAGGTATCGCCTACAACCCTTCCCTAGCTCCACGATAATTTGGTTATGCTCGAAGAGACGGTCCTCATGATATGCTTGTCCAGGGTATCGTATTCGATTACAAGAACGATCCTCAAGGTTACCGTCAAAGGTTTATACGTGCTTGGGGCATGGTGAATAAGATTAAAAGCAAAACTTTGGGACAAAAAAACTCCATCCCTCTGGAGCCCTACCTCATATGGGTGTGATCTCGTGCTCAAAATATTATAATGCCATATCCCATTGTCTTACCAATAATCGTGGAGCCTATTGCTGAAGGAGTTATTCCTCATACCATTCTTCATCCAGACATGCCTACTGATCTTGAAGAACTACAGAAGTCTTCGATTCAACTGAAAGAAGAAAGGGATAACTTTGAGACTAAATTCCATGCCAGTGAGAAGAAGGTGGTGGAGCTAACCAAAATCCTTCACGGAGAGCAGAGACTTAATTCATATGTCAACACCAAAAGGAAGCATCCATGGGAGACTTGAGTCATAATTTAATTCCTTTGCAACTTTTCTTTTTTGTTTTTGTTGTAAGCCTAAAAGGCATTTATAATTTAAACTTACTAACAAGAATCTTTGTTGTTGTTTCTTTTTTTAACAAATTTAAATCCCATAAGATCCTTGAAAACATTGCATCTACATATCATGCATCGTTTTATAACAGGTTTTCCAATACAAGTTTTCTCATCTTATTGCTGTTTATTTCAGTAAAAGATGGCTCTTGAACAAAATATTAAGGAACTTCAAGCACATAATTCCAAATTTCAAGAGACTCTCCTGAACATAGCACATGGACAAAAGGATATAATGGCGCTTCTCGCCAATAAAAATAAGAACAGAAAGCCAATTGCAATTCTCAACATGGGGAGAAGGTTCAAAAACCTTCCCAAGCTGGTTCAAACTGCTGATAGCTCCTCTGATGAAGCCAATAACCAAGAAGAGGATGGTAGAAGTGTTAGGGCTGAAGGTGGAAGCAACCAAGGTTCTGGGAAAATTCCTGAGGACAAAGACTATTCTGATGAGCAGTACTCTCCTACGGATGATAGGTACAAATAGTTGAAAGATCGCCTCAAGGCCATGGAAATCCAGAAAGTGTCTGAATTGGATTTCGAAGAGCTGGGTCTTATTTTAGGGGTGGTTATCCCTCACAAGTTCAAGGTCCCCGCCTTTGCTAAATATGATGGTGTTTCTTGTCCCAAACTTCATCTGAGATCTTATGTTCGGAAGATCCAACCCCATACTACTAATAGGAAGTTATGGGTCCACTTCTTTCAGAAAAGTTTATCTGGTACACAACTCGAGTGATTCTATCAACTGGAAGGAACCAACATCCATACTTGGGAAGACTTAGCCGCTGCTTTTTACAAGTAGTATCAATATAATGTTGGCCTTGCACTGACTCATGTGCAATTACAAAGCATGATTATGGGCTCAAATGAAGGGTTCAAAGAGTACACCCAGAAATGGAGAGACTTAGCTGGAAGGGTTCAACCTCCCTTATCTAACCAGGAGCTAGTTGATATGTTCATGGGCACTCTCACAAGTTCATTGTTTAACCTTCTAATTGGGAGTTCTTCATCTGGTTTTACTGAGTGAATTCTAACTAGGGAACGAGTTGAAAGTGGTATCAAGAGCGGAAAGATTCCAGTGGTTGTGTCTTCAAGTGCTATGAAGAAGACATTCAGTGGAAAGAAAGAAACCAATGTTGTTTATGGCCAGAAGGGTCAGGGTAAAAATGACCACAATGAATCTGTGTGAACAGTACTAATTTATAATCGTGCACTTGTTTAACAACAACAACAACATGGCAATAGGCATATGACAGATGCTCTGGGAAGGTAGTTTACTAAGATTAATATTCCATTGTCTCAAGCGTTACAATACTTACTAAAAGAGGGATTGATTACGCTAAGGGATCCTCCTCAGAACCCCAACTCCTCCTCTCTTAAGTACAATCCAAATGCGAAATGCTCCTATCATTCCAATAGTCCTGGGCACGACACCAACAACTACTGGGCCTTGAAAAATAAAATTCAAAACATGATTGACAACAAAGAGATTGAGTTTGATCCTTCAAAGACCCCGAATGTAATTACTCCACCTATGATGAGGAATGACAAAGGCATAAATGCAATTGATGATGTTCTTTATGTTTCTACTGTAAGTGAATTGGTTACTCCCCTCCCATTGATCAAGAAGAATTTGTTGCAGGTCGGTTTTTTTTAGGTTGTATCAAAAGATGTTACTGCTGCACAACCCAACCCAATGGTTGCAAGTTACTGAAAGAATGCATTCAACGCCTAATGGACAATCACATAATTCTAGTTGAGAAGGTTCCATTTACTGAGAATCTGTTTCAAGACTTATCTGTAATTTGTGGCACTCCTATCAGGATCACTTCCAAAGGTCCTGTAAGAATCACTACCAATCCCGAAGTTTCTCCTCTAATCATCACTACACCTGGACCTATCCCATATTATTTGAATAAATCTATCCCATGGAACTATGGATATGACGTCTACTACCATACCATCAAGAAAGAACTACCGACCACTGAAGATAAAAGTATTGAAGCTACTAATTCCAACATTGACAATATTGCTGGAACCAGTAAGATTACTATAAGCGGAAGGGTTTTCTCCTTAGAAATCTCTCTAAAGACTACGGCTACACCAGTTAAATTCATCGCTACCAAGTTGAGTACTGAAGCTCTATGCAAAGAGAAAATAATGGAGCATGCCCAGACGGAGGCACCCAAAGAAGTTGCAGTTGAAGACACCTCTAGGCAAGAGTTGGAGGAGGTTTTGAAGATTATCTATAAGAGAGATTACAAGATTGTTGAACAGTTGGGGTAGACCCTATCTAAAATCTCCATGTTATCCCTGTTACTATATTCTAAAGCCCATGCACAGGCTTCAGTGAAATTCTTGAAGTCTCCTCACATGCCATAAGAAATTTCTGCTTACCAATTTGGAAGTTATGGTGCTAGCCTGACGACTGATGACGGGCTAGGTTTTTATGATGTTGACTTGACTCGTGAAGGGAGTAATCACAACAAGGCCCTGTATATCTCTATTGAATGCATGGGCACTACTCTGGCTCATGTGTTGATTGATACTGGTTACTCACTAAATGTTCTATCGAAGGGTGCTCTTGACAGACTTAATTATGAAGGGGTTATACTGAAACCTAGTAATATTATAGTCCGAGCTTTTGACGGGTCAAAAAGGATGGTACACGGAGAAGTGGATCTTCTGATCAAAGTAGGTACTCAGGTCTTCAACTCAACTTTTTATGTAATGGATATTAGACCGACTAATTCTGGTTTACTTGGACACCCCTGGATTCATGGGGAATGCATTGTTACCTCAACCCTACACCAGAAGCTGAAGTACCTATTGAAAGGAAATATTGTCACAGTCTGCGGTGAAGTGAGTATATGGTTAGTCACTTGAACTCGTTCAGGTATGTCAATATGGACGATAAATTCATCGAGACTCCCTGTTAGACCTTTTAAGTGGTTCCCTCTGCCACTACTGAAGACATTTTTGTTATTCCAAAAATTACCAGGGTTCCACCCAGAATGTCTTCTTTGAAGGATGCTAGAGTTGTTGTAGAAGAAGTTGGTTATACTACTTGGGCTCAGCTTCCTGAAATTCCATATAAATCTGACAAATTTGGTTTAGGTTTCACTATAGAGGTTCAGAAAGAAATTCATCGTGCTCGGGCTGGAAGACCACCGGTCCATATTAGCAACCATGAAGTCAATGCTATAGAAGATACTGATAGTGACTATGACCTTGACAGTAAGATCTTTCCCACCATAGGCAACGGGCTTTGCAACTGGAAGACTTAAGACATTATCTCTATCTCCTTTAGTCAGGAGTAATAACTACATTTCTGTTTTTATTGCTTTCAAAGTTTGGCTATGTAACCTTTTGAATAATAACTTTAAGCCTTATGTCGTACCCGGGGCACAATGGTCCATTTGTTAGGGTTGTCATTTCATAAACATATTTTCATTTAATAAAGCATTGGACATTTTGCATTCAAATTTTGTGCTCTTTGTCTTTCTTTTATTTTATCACTTTCAAATACCTATGTGTTCTTACACACACCCACACATTACATTGTAGATCTACATCCACTCTGGATTTCGTTGATAACGATTTTTCCATTTCCACCTATGACTATGAAAATTTGATCTACCAAGTCGAGGACGAAGGTGAGAAAGATTGTGAAATACCTGGAGAACTTGCCAGACTATTAATACAAGAAGAGAAGACTATCCAACATCATGAAGATCTGGTCAAAGTGGTAAACTTGGGTTCTGAGACAGACAAAAAAGAGGTCAAGGTAGGTGCCAACTTAGAGGGCAGTGCCAAGAAAAGGTTGATTCAGATGTTGCATGAATATGTAGAGATCTTGGCTTGGTCATACGAAGATATGCCAGGGATCGACACTGATATCTTGGTTCATCGTCTACCAATGAGAGAGGGTTGTTATTCGATTAAACAGAAGGTTCATTGCATGCGTCCCGAAATATCAGAGAAGATCAAGGTCGAGGTCATGAAACAATTCGACACAGGTTTCTTAGGAGTGACAACATACCCTCAATGGGTTACAAATTTTTTTCTGGTACCTAAGAAAGACGGCAAGGTGCGTATGTGTATAGATTACATGGATTTGAATAGGGCGAGCCCTAAGGATGACTTCCCACTTCCACATATTGATGTTTTAGTCTACAACACCGCTCAACACAAGGTATTCTCCTTTATGGATGGATTCTCAGGTTATCATCAGATTAAGATGGCACCCGAAGATATGGAAAAAACTACCTTTGTCACACGGTGGGGCACTTTCTGCTACAAGGTCATGCCTTTTGAGTTGAAGAACGTCGACGCAAATTATCAACGTGCCATGGTAGCTTTATTCCATGACATGATTCATCAAGAGATAGAGGTCTACATTGATGACTTGATAGCCAGATCCCAGTCTGAGGATGAGCATTTTGATCATCTACACGAGCTATTTGAGAGACTGAAGAAGTACAACTTGAGGTTGAATCCGAACAAGTGCACCTTTGGGGTGAGATCCGGTAAGATCTTGAGTTTCATTATCAGTGGTAAAGGTATTGAAGTAGATCTCGCAAAAGTCAAATCCATTAAAAAAATGCCCACTCCCTGTACTGAGAAGGAAGTCAAAGATTTCTTGGGACGACTGAATTATATTTCCAAATTTATTTCTCATTTGACTGCTACTTGTGAACCAATCTTCAAGTTACTAAAGAAAATCAAGTAGTAAAATGGAATTACAATTGTCAGATAGCATTTGACAAAATAAAGTAATATCTACAAGAACCTTCAATCTTGATTCCATCAGTGGAAGGAAGACCTCTGATCATGTACCTAACAGTGTTAGAGAATTCAATGGGGTGTGTACTGGGCCAGAATGATGAGTCTGGTCGAAAATAGCATGCAATATACTACATTAGCAAAAAGTTTATCGATTGTGAAACAAGATATTCACTGCTCGATAAAACTTGTTACGCTTTCGCATGTGTTGTTCGCCAACTAAGACAGAATATGTTGACCCATACTACCTTATTGATCTCTAAAATGGACCTCATCAAATACATATTCGAGAAGCCCGCTCTCTCCGAAAGAATCACCCGATAGCAAATGGTCTTAATAGAATACGATATTCACTACACCACTCAGAAAGCAGTCAAAGGAAGTGTGCTGGAAGACCATTTGGCTCATCAAGCTATAGACAACAACCAATCTATGAATTTCGAGTTCGTGGACGAGAACATTATGCTAGTTATAGATTATGAAGAGCTTGAACCGTATGAAGGACCTGAGCCGGGATCCTGATGGACTATGGTTTTCGATGGAGCTTCTAACGCACTTGGTAACGGAATTGGTGTTATAGTTATCTCTCACAAGGGTTGCCATACACCTCTCACTGCCAAATTGTGCTTTGATTGTACTAACAACATGGTTGAATACGAAGTGTGCATCATGGGTATTAAAGCAGCTATTGACCTAAGAATCAAATTCTTGGATGTTTATGGGGACTCAACCATGGTAATCAGTCAGATTAAGGGAGAATTGGATAGGATGCACCCAAATCTCATTCCATATTGGGAACATGTGTTGACCTTAATTTCGTACTTTAAGGAAATCACTTTTGAGCACATCACATGAGAAGAGAACCAATTGGCAGACACATTGGCTACTATGTCATCTATGTTCAAGATCAGATGGGACAACGAAGCTCCTCGAATTACAATTGTAAGACTAGACGAACCAGAACATTGCTATGAGGTTTGCACTGACGGAGTAAAAGAGAAGCCTTGGTTTTATAAGGTAAAAAGGTACCTCGAAACTCAAGAGTACCCCGAGGGGCATCTATCGATGATAAGAAATTCCTACGAAGGTTCTCTACTAAGTTCTTCCTGAGCAATGGTATTCTGTACAGGTGCAAACATTATTCGAATTTTCTTCATTTTATAGACAAGAAGGAAGTGGAAGAGATCATGGAAGATATCCATAAATGAGTCTTTGGTACTCACTCCAGCGGGCATACTATGGCTAAGAAGATTCTGAAAGCAGGTTACTATTGGTCGACCATGGAAAATGATTTCTATCATCATTCTATAACTTGTCACAAATGTCAAATCTATGCTGACAAGATACATGTGCCTCCAGTCCCTCTGAATGTCTTGACTACTCCTTGGCCGTTTACAATGTGGGGCATTGATATGATTGGAGAGATCAAGCCTACGGCTTCCAATGGACATCGTTTCATCCTTGTTGCTATCGATTATTTCATGAAGTGGGTTGAAGCAGACTCATTTGCCTCTGTTACCAAAAATATGGTCGCCCGGTTCATCAAGAATAACCTTATATATCAGTATGGAATCCCCAAGAGAATTATCACAGACATTGGTACCAATATCAACAACACTATGATCACAAAACTCTGCATGCAGTTCAAGATCAAACACCATAATTCTTCTCTGTATTGACCGAAAATGAATTGTGCAGTGGAAGTCGTCAATAAGAATATTAAGAAGATTGTGCAGAAAATGGTTGTGACCTACAAAGAATGGAACGAGATGTTACCATTCTCTCTCCATGGCTATCGCACTTCAGTACGGACATCAACTGAGGCAACCCCATTCTCTCTAGTCTATGCTATGGAAGCTATCCTACCTGTCGAAGTTCAGATTCCTTCTCTGAGAATTATGAAAGATGCAGATTTAGACGAAGACGAATGGATTTTCATACTAGGCTGGACCCGTTGAATTTAATTGATGAGAAAAGGATTGCGGTTGTCTGTCATGGTCAGATGTACTAGAAGCGTATGATCAAAGCCTTCAACAAAGAAGTCAAGCATCAGGTATATCAGGCTGGTGTTTTGGTCGTAAAACGTATCATTTTACCACAAGGTGATCCCAGAGGCAAATGGACTCCCACCTATGAAGGGCCATTTTTACTCAAGAGAATATTTCCGGGCGGTGCTATGATACTGACCACCATGGACGGTGAAGATTTTATGCACCTTGTGAATACGGATATAGTCAAAAGATACTACGCATGAAAACGACCCGCTAGCTTAACTGGCATAGGCAAAAATAAGGGCATCCCAACGAACCAAAAGGGTTCGGTAAAAAGTTAGGGATATGTATAAAAGATTGTACACTCGGTAAGTCGAAAACCTAAAAAGGCGGCTTTGGAAAAAAAGGGTATCCCGATGGACTAAAAGCCTGAAAGGGCGGTCTAGGAAAAAGTTAGGGATTAAAGCGTATGACTATGTCCCGTTGATCACTTACAACAAGCTTTATTGTCAACGTTAGGTTTAAATGGTGCATATCAATTCAGTCAACTTCTTCCAACAGCAAGGGATGGGATTATCAAAGACATAGGGGAAATATCAAAGTTGGACCCCGATGAGATTGTTTACACATAGATATATGTTTTATTTTAAATTTTTAATCTTTTTCATTTTCACGACGATTTCCTCTAACTAGGATTTCCGTCTCTTTGTACAAACACCACCTATTTATAGGAAAATTATCAATATAAATGCAATTTCAAACTTCAAATTCTATTTTACTTTTTCTGTTTTGTTTGCAAAAACATCCAATGACTAAATTGAATGAACATATGCATATGAACATGATTACTATTAACAAATACATGCATAAAAACAGGAATAAGCAGTTACTCAAGACTCTAGGAGTTAGGATAATGTTTGATTCGACCATAAATCCCCATAGAAAAGTCCTCACAGGATTATCCCCGCAGAGTCGTCTTCACCAGCTCATCTGCAACAAAGATACATTCCCCGTAAGTCTGAAGTACCCTAATCATACTCACCAGTAGATCCCCCTAGCGGACAAAGGAGTGTGATCTTTCCCCCGACAATGTCACCAACCTATGGAGTTCCAATTCTTATTAGAGATTATATCATCAGCAAAATTCATAGGAATTCTCTTCCTCAGCTAAGTTTATTTCTCCAATACTATAAAATCCACTGCATAATTTTTTTCTTCAGCAATATATTCCTCAGCATAGCATCTTCTCAGCAGAGTATTTCTCCAGCATGGTTTTTTTCCCCAACAGGGTTTATTTCCCCTATAGGGTTTATTTCCCCAACAGGGTTTATTTCCCCAGCGGAATCCATTCTCCCCAACTTGAGTCTATTTCTCTGACTACTACAAATCACCAGCAAAATTCCTCTCTCCAGCAAAGGGCAGTCAGGCTGCTATCCCTAGAGAATTACTACAGAATCTGAAATCGGACTGGATATCAACCAACCATATTTTCCCTAGACGAGTCGACATCTATATCGGAAAATCGGTCAGACAACGCCTCGAAAGGTTATCCATCCTTTTTATCCCCAGTCAAGGTATATAAGAATTAAATTCCCCAGTAGAGTGGTGAACAAACAGTGTTCCTGAATTCTTCTCTCCAAGCAGAAATCAAATTCCCCAGTGGAGTTTCCTCAAAATAGAAAGCGGGAATCCCTAGCAGAAACACTCCAGACAAGATTGAAGATTACACATATTCTTCATCCCCAGCAACAATCAGGGATTCATTTTCCCCAGTCATAGGCATTATACAAAACTACCAACACGCTTCAACGACATTTTACATTCATCATTTACAAACAACATATCATACAAAATGCATACAACACTATAAGAACATCCTTACGCAATGCAAAACATACATCATGACATTGCATGCAACTAACTCTTTATCCTTTCAGGTAAAGTCTACAAATAGACATATATCATCAACTATCTACATGACCAGACAAATTTCTTCAGACACTGAATTCTGACAAGCATCCCCTTTAGAGACCAAATCTGACAAGTAGCTACTTAAGCACTTTCCCCAGAGAGCCATTCTAAAAAGCACATTTTCTAGATGAAGTCAGGCGTAGAGATCTTCTAGTGCATCATTCAGATGAAATCAATCATAGATTCCTTCTGAAACTCTTTTGGAAAAAAGTCAGGCGTAGACTCATTCCAATATATCTTCTAGTTGAATTCAGGCGTAGACATCTTCTAGTGCATTGTTCAGATGAAATCAAGCGTAGATTCCTTCTGAAACTCTTTTGGAAAAAATTCAGGCGTGGACTCCTTCCAATACATCTTCTAGTTGAAGTCTGGAATAGACATATTCTAGTACATTGTTCCGATGAAATCAAGCGTAGGTTCCTTATGAAACTCTTTTGGAAAAAGTCAGGCATAGACTCCTTCTAATACATCTTCTAGTTCAAGTCGGGCATAGACATATTCTAGCACATCTTTCAAATGAAATCAAGTGTAGATTCCTTCTGAAACTCTTTTGGAAAAAAATTCAGGCGTAGACTCCTTCCAAATATCTCTTCTAGTTGAAGTCAGGCATATATATCTTCTAGTTCAGATGAAATCAAGTGTAGATTCATTCTAATATTATTTTTAGACAATGTCGGGCATAAACTCATTCCAAATACATCTTCTAAGACAAAGTCGGGCGTAGACTCATTCCAAATACTTCTTCTAAGACAAAGTCAGGCGTAGACTTATTCTGATATTCCTATTAACAGTCACCCTGGATGGCATATATAAGCCCATCTCTGATGACTCTCTGTCACCTCTCCAAATGGCATCTTTAAGCCCATTCCCAGTATAGTCAACCAACAGTGTTACTTCGTGCACAGGCGAGTGCAAATTTATGGGCACTTAAGTCTTCAATCATTTTCTATCTTCAAGTATTGAATGGAGAATATGCCAATATAACCCTTCAGGTTTAAGAATATTGAATAGAGGCAGCTGTTGTACCCCAAAATATTTTATCCCATTTCTCATTCAAGATGTTCTCCTAGGGTTCTCAAATGCTCAAAGTGGCTCAAGAATTGATCAGACGAATTCTCCTCCTAACCAATGGGTCCACAACTAGGGTTTTATATTTCTCAAGGAAGATTGGTTTTCCAAGGTATCAAGTGGTTTTCAAGGTCCTTTGTATGTCCCTAGGAATTCTCATGTCAAGTTTCATGCCTTGCATCACAAATTTGCTCAGTCAATTGCTCAGATAACTGAAAATCAACTATATTGGGTAAAAAGTCAACTATGGTCAACATACAATCAAACTTAGATATTTTTGGCCAACATCAAGATTTTGAAGTTATGTTCATCATTTGATCAAGGTTTGATCATGGTTCCTCAAAGAAAGCCCTCAAATCATAAAAAGTCAAAAGTTTCCAAATTAGGGTTTCCATAGGAGAAGTCAACTGAACTTTGACCAAGCATAACTTTCACATACTTCATCAAATTTTCCCCAACTAAAGCCCATTTTGAAGGAAATTCAGTTATCTACAACTTTGTATCTCTATGCTAAAGTCCAAAAAGTGCTTCATTTGAGAGATATGAGCCAATACATTACATGTCATTTCAAAAGTCAACAAAAAGACACTTTTTGTCAAGACAACTTACATCAAGATAAATTCTCAAAATGCAAAAAAGGTCAAAAGAGATATTGTAGAGGACATATTGAGCTTTCCAAAAAGTCATATATCACCTTCAAAAGATGAAAATTGAGAGAGTTATTGACCAGTGCAAGTTGGGAAATTTTGAGAAAGTGCATGAAACCAAAAGTGACCAAACATGAAATTTTGGGATATGGGCTTGTGTTTCATGGTCTATGTGTGTGATAGGTCTATATGTTAACCTAAAATCTCATTCATAAACCCCTTGGATTTTTTATTCTATTTATTTTAATTTTAATTTATTTTAAAGGAAAAATAAATTAGATAAAATCAAGGATTCCATACAAAGGTCCAAGCCCATTCTCCTTGACCTAATTTTGTCCTATAAATATCTCCACATTCAGACAAACAAAGGACACGAAAAAACCTTACAAGATCACCTCTCCAAAACTTCCAAAATTCTCAAAACTAGGGCAAATCAAAAACCCTAGTTACAACCTCTCTCCAAGCAAGCTAGCCACCCTAATCGATTCCAGAAGTCTCGTAGAGTAAATATGGATCATCCTTGATGGTCAAGAGTGCATGAAACGAGCATCCCATGCATCTCTAATTCCCATATTTATGTAAATTCGTATTTTTCATTTTTGTTATGCTTTGATCAAAACTAACATTGATAACGTGCTTCTGAGATGTATTAGTACAGGATTGAACCATTACATTAGTCCCATAATGCCCAGATGAGGGATTGCCATGTTTGAACCGTTTTATGTTATCTTGTTTGTATCTCATCATGCAAAGAGAATTAGCAGAAACCAAGGCCACCATTGAACTTGCAAGGCCCAAATTAGGGGGGTAGGGTCCCTTTGGATCGTTAACGCTCTTTATTTTACAGGAACAAGTAATAAGCTCGCCGGAGAAGACGGTCAGAGCTAGGGCTTCGGTGCCTCTCTGACCTAGTCATTTGGTTTTATTTTATAATTGTTTGATTCCATTGAGATATCGGATGTAACAGCCTCCCAAGTGGCAAGGCGCGCGCATGTTAAGGCACTAGTCTCTAAGGGTGTGGGTTCGATTCCTACCTTTTTCTTTTTTTCATATTTTTTTTCAATTTTCACATATTTGTTATATTTTGTGTAGCGCGCAGTTTACTAGCACCCACTAGCGCTTGGCCTGGTGGCAAGATATGCAAGACAGGAGGCAAAGGGCGTGGGTTCAACACCCACCCCTGGCATTTTTCATTATTCTGGTTTTCTAACTTTGTTTTCCTTGATTTTCCTTCCCCTATTTTTTGGCTAACCCTAATTCTTTCAATTAACCATTAACAAACCTTTTTAAAAACCCTAATTATTTAAGTTTAGGTTTTTTATGGTTGACATTTAATTTCCTAATTATTTAATTAATAAACCATTTTATTAATTTTACAATTAATTATAATTTTAGGTTTTTATTAATTATTATTATAAATTATTTTCTATACAAAAAGCACGGAAAAAATATTTCCTTTTTCGTCGTTTCCAGTTTTTTTTTCCTTTTTCATATTGTTGTTGCGTTTGGGATTATATTTTTTTATATTATTGTAACTGTGTATGTGATGTAATAATTAATTGGGGTTTATTTTCAGTGTTCTTTTTACTATTATGTAACTGCCCCAAAGCTCTGTAATGGCCTAGGTTTACATTTTCGTCTTTATTTCCTGCTACTACATTTTTTATTCAATTGGTGGTAATTAGGGTTTGTATGGCAAAAGATAAAAACAATCGTAGAAAAATTCTAAGTCCAACATCAAATATCTGAATTGAACACACTCGCATACGCGCATCTCTAGGGTAACCTCACTTGTTGTCTTCGGATCAAACACAATCATGTCCCTCAAATGTCGGGATGTTTTAGAAAAGACCTCAGTTAAAAAAATGATCGTAGTCCCTCGATGACCCTTTTGATGCTGCCTTTGGTAAACGATCTTAGTCCCTTTACGAAATTGCTAAAACGCCCCTACGATTTACCTTCTATGACTGTACGATGACCCGCGCCTGTCCCTTCATATCCAATGATATGGCTTCTTACTAACTAATGGTAGGATAACACTATCTATAGGAGGAGGAAAATAATACGAACGACTTTTGAGTAAGGGTAGAATACTGTTAATCGCTTGCTCACACTTTTCAAAACAAACATTTTTTTCACTAACACTTTTCTGAAATATTTTCAAAAGCGAACACTTTGTACGCATTCTTAACTAATACAAGAATCATTACAAATTTTCCATACTTAGGCATTTTTTTCAAAATATTTTCAAACACAAACACAAAACATTTTCAAAAACAAAGTGAGCTAGCGATTAAGAGCCTGTATATAACTACAGATTAAAAGGGTGCTAACACCTTCCCTTTTCATAACATATCCCCCGAAATCAGAAAAAGATCAAAGGTCTTTCCTGTTATTTTCACCCTTTCTTTTATTGGATAAAAGAAAAGTCAGTGGCGACTCTTGCTATCCACAACATTTGCGATAAAACACAAAACTAAAAGTCAGTTTTTACACCGTATTACAGATGTCTTTGAGTTTTCTTTTGATGCAAGCATTCTCTAACTGGTATCTTTGAGTTCGCCTTTGATTCATGTGTTCTCAATCAGTTAACCTTATATATGTCCAATTCTGGCCGGGCATGTATGTTTGATCTCCTTTCTTATGTGTGTTTAATCCTGACCCGACATACACTTCCTGATAACCACCTTTCACTAAAAGAAAAAAATTATAAATACAGAAAACCAAAAATATATTATACTTAATTGTCTTCAGAGTACAAATTTTATGGTTCTATTGAGTATCCAATCCTCTTTTACCATGGTTGTTCGAAAGGCTAACGCCAATCGCACCCTCAGGTTAAAGAAGATTGAATAGGGGCAGTTGTTGCACCCCAAAATTCTCCCACTTCATATTAACCCTAATTGGCTTATACTTTATCATCATATGCATACATACATAGGGTCTATAATAATGGAATCAAGGGTTTTCTTTGTGAAAAGAACTGTGAAAGATGACTGTTTCATTAAGCAGCACTATGAAGTAAAACTCAGGATTTTCGAAGTTTAAATGCATTTCGCACGTGTTCCAAACTATTCAATTAAAAATTAATCAATTCATCATCATATCAAGCTCTCATATGTTCTAACATGCCTTGAATTGCAAAGAAAGTCAAGCATTTCAATCGATTTGAGACAGTGCAGGAAGAAATTCAATATTTTGCGGTTCAAGTTCAAAATCCATAACTTGATACCAGAAAATAGTTTAGGAATGGTTCTTAAGTATTTATAATTGTCTTGATATATTCTCCAATTCATCTGTTCAGGTCGAAGGCTAATTTTGTGAAGGAGATCTTCAAAAGCGCATAATACCTAAAATCACACTATACAATGGATTTGCTAGTTTGCTTGTTTTCAGATGGTTACAAATTCGTAACTTTTGACCGGTAAATAATCTTTGAGTGGATCTCGAAACATTTGAAACGTCTTGTTATTTTCTTCAATTTTCATGTTTGGCTCGGAAGCCGATTTGGTGAGGAAGGTTTGCAAATACTCTGAGACTGGTACCCTGAAATAGTGTGTCGATGCACTGTTTATCTGATTTTCAAAAATTCATAACTTTTTCCCGGTTCGATGTTTTTGATTGGTTCTTTGGGCGTAAAAACTATATTGATATTGTATTCAATTCACATGCTTGGGTCAGAAGTTAATTCTTTGAAGAAGATCATCGAAAGTGTGAATTACATAAGAAAATTGCACCCTGAAATGGTTTTCTACCTGACACTTTCCTGATATTGCAAAATTTGTAACTTTCTTAATTTTTATCAGTTCAGGACGATTCTTGAAGCTTGAGATCAAAATATTTTTTAGCTACATATTTGCTTCAGGTTCCGAGTTCGGATTATGCTCCAAAGGCTTCGGTTTTTGGCTCGCTTCATAAAGTGCGCATGAAAATAAGCTGAAATTTCAATGCAGCCAAAAATTCCACTGTTTCTCGTCATTCGAAATATTATAACTCTCTCGATTTTTATCGTATCAGGACGATTCTTTCAGAAAGACGTCACAAATTTCGTCATCGACGATTTTGTTTCAGGTTTCATGCCAGGATTCTGCATCGAAAGTTATAAGCTTGTGGTTTATTTGTCAAACAGTACATAAAATAAGCTGAAAAATCTACAGAGAGTTTTCTGTCAATCGTCTCTCGCCATTCGAAGAATCATAACTCACTCAATCTTTATCGTATCAGAGTGATTCTTTCGGCACTACATCACAAATTTCGTCATCGATAATTTTGTTTCAAATTTCACATCAGGATTCTGCACCAAATGTCGTGAGTTTTAGTTTGTTCTCGAGCCATGCACCAGAATAAGTCGGAAATTCTGCATTTGCCAAAAATACACCAGTCAAGCAAGACTTAAGGAATTTTGTATATATTCTTGAAACTCAAATTAGAATGGACTTTTCCCTCATTCTACAAAAATCACATTGAAAACTCTCAAAGTTTTATCTATTCTTTCAAGCAAGAACCCTGGAACAAATTCAAGATCTTAACTATCTTCCTCCTCCGCATAAATCGATCGAACCTCCCTCCTCATCACTGGCCACCACACTACCGGACAATTCCTCTGATTGATTTCCTATGACAAACCGGCTGATCCTCTAGCTCCCTCTGGTCTCGTGCGATTTCCGTGCTACCTCCTCCCTCTGTCAACTTTTTCGGCGCGCCTACTCCATTCGCTGATTTGCTCCTTTCGTCCGACTTCTTCTTCTGATCAATTTTCCGGATCTTCCTCTTTGCATCTTTCGATAATCTCTTGATTTAAATGCTTTTGGAATTAATTGAATTTAAGAGATAAGTGCTTGTTTGATTTAAATGTGAATTGAACCTTGATTTGTGGAATTAAGTGATTATTGAGAGTGTTGATAATGAATAAGCTTGGGATTGGTTGAGTTTTGTGTTCAAATTGTTTGAATCTTGAATTTTGATGCGTTGATTTGTTAATTGTTAATTCAATTGAATTTTGTGTTGATACATGAAGTGTTTATTTACATGAATTGAACATTGATGTTGATAAGGTTGCGAATTATCAGATTAAATTAATTGATTAAATTGTTGTATAACATTTGATTCGATGCTTGGAAATGGCGATACCGATACCGGTTGGATGAATGATATTTGTTTGTGAATTTTGGTAGAGTTTTCATGTGTTGATATATGGACTTTTTGCATCAAAACGATGATTTCAAACTGATTTTTAACATGTATCGAGACTTTATATAGTGCTGTCCGGAATTCACAATTATGCCATAAACTTTGATTTAATCGGTACACCTTGCATAATTGGTTTGTACTTGGTATTTGCTTGACAATTACGGTGGTTTCGATTGATCTTAAACCAACTTTTGAAGCATCTCATGAATCAAATACATGTTGTCCAAAATTTAATTTCACATGCACATTATGCTTTAATTCTAATTTGATGTGTGCATGGCCATAATTGAGCATTTAATGAACATTGATGATGAGTTTTGTTGGTATTGTTGCAATTTTCTGACTAATTCCATGTTTATATGTAGTGTTGCCCGGATTTGTAACTAAGCCTTGAAGCTTATTTTTATTGTTGGTTAGCACACAAGTGAACTTGCTTTGATTTATTTTTGGCATATATGTGAATATTGGTGGTTTTCAAACCGACTTTTTGCGCGATTCATGTGTTAATTCAATGTTGTCCGAAATTTGATTCCATATGTACCTTGTGATTTAATTCAAACATAAGGCATACTTTAGCTTGTTAGCATGTTTTGTGGTTATTGGTACCGAGTTTGATTGATTTTATGCCGACTTTTTGTGCACTTTCATGTGTTAATGTGTTTCTTTTTGGAAATTCATTTTAATGTTCCAATGCATGTTTGCATCTTATTTCTTCATGATTTGATCTTGATTAAATTTGTGAAGTGAATGCTTGATTTCGTTTATGCCTCCTTGTTATTTATAACTCTTTTGTTGACATGTGCAAGGCATTTCTAGAGAGCTTTCGATTGCTTAACTAATTATTGGTTATTCGATTGAAAAGTATTTTGTTCCACTTTCTTTGTGGATATGAATTCACTTCCGACGCGCTTGATTCTCATTCTATGAGATATATACTTTGTTTGTGTTTTTGTCTGGATGTGTATTCTTGTGCAGGTTTATTGATGTCGTGAGGATATGTCCGATACACACTTCACATGTGATTTATTTTCACATTGTCGATGCTTTGGCGCCTATCCCGAGCACCCGATTTCTGATTATTTTTTGTTGATGCTAGCTTGCATGAAGACCTCAAGTTTCCTTTCTTTGCTACAAACATTATTGTTTGTTTGGTATTATTTCTAATGCTATTTTGATTTCGCATTGTATTTTATTTTCCTTTCCATGAGAAGTAGGAATAGAGATGCATAACTGAGAGTCCCTACCTTAGGTGGGAAAATCTGTTTAAAGTCTTTAAGGGAGGTAATGTTTGTCATGTTGAAAGTCCTCAAAAGAGGCCATGTTTGTTTTTATTTGTATGCAAAAGACCTCGACAAAGGCTAGTCTCATTCCCCTCCCATTTCCCGTTTACTTTGTGTTTGATATCGATTCAATAAGTGGAATAAAGGGTCTGCAATCAGCCCCCACACTTTCTAGTATGTGTCGTTCTAAGGTCGCGTCATGCATTGATGCTTTGAACCATGCTTATTCTTGTCCGTTGAATCAAATAAAGTGGAAAGGGGTTCATAACAAACCCCCACATTTTGTTATTCATTTCGACGATTTTAGCTCATGTTTCTTTAAATGTTGAGGCTCTGAGTTGTTACTCGATATCAGTGCTTGAGAAAATCACGTGGAAAGAGTTTCTTACTCCCACTTTGAAATCCATTGGATTCTTTATTTTTTTCTAGCTCGTACTTGATCTTTGTTTTGGTTTTTGTTTCGACTTTGTTCGTTTGCACTTGTGTTTGTGCCTTTCTTTAAACAATTGTATTCTCCCTTAGGATTCCTCGACTCGTCTTTAAGTAAAAGTAAACATTAGGACTTCAAACCATACATGCTAACCTAGGTAGTTTTTCCCTTTTAAACTCAACTATAGGATCAATCATTGTATGATAATATTTGGGATAAATATAGATAGTTCCCTTAGATTTTTTTCATTCCCTTTTGCATGATTAAAACTAAAACTCTTTTTTCTTGGAAAATTCTAAAACATCTTAATAAAGAAAGATGTGAATCATATGAAGTTGAGTATTGTGGGGTAGAGAAAATCGTTTTAGACTGAACCTCGCTCTATTTTCGCGTTCAGACTTTATTACGGTTCAAATTGCAAACCATTTTACAATTAATAAGAGAAGTAGCCTGCGTCCCTCCAGTGGGATCCATTCACTATTATCCCACAAAAACACTCAACCAATTCAAACTCTTTTGCCTTCAGTCCTTTCTTCGAAACTCTCAAAAGGATATGTTAATTCTACTATGCGCAATACGATGCGTAAATCCCCAAAGGTCAGGTTGTAATATGTCTACTTGCTAGAGCAAGAATGTAGCATTATCCTCCTTCGGGCATTTTTCTTTTGAAAATATCTCTTCAGGTAACATGTTAATTCCTTCCTATGCCAATGTGTGAGTCTCCAAAGATCGAGCTATGGTAGAAAGCGAAATTAATATTGTTCATAAAAAACACAAAACAAACAGAAAGTTTTGACCCAAACTACGACACTCTGATTCCTTAAAAGGGATACATATGCATTTGCTCGTGGGGCCTAAGGGAGCAAAACATTGTAAGTATTCCCTCTTTTCTCTGTATTTTCCTTTGCATGCAATCCCTTTTGCATTTTTTCCTTTAGCTCGCAAGCTTTAGATTAGAACACAACCATTGATTAGAATAACAAGAGTGGATCCCATGGAGTACCACAGACGTGAGGGGTGCTAATATGTTCCCTTGCGTAATCGACTCTCTTACACGTATCACTCAGTTGCAAGCCCTTGATTTCATCCTTCTCAGGTTTAGTCAATGTTTACTTTTTCCTTCCGGTGGGATAAAAATGTTTGATGGCGACCTCATTGATTTTCTTTCGATGATTTTTCCGCAGGTTATTTCGATGAGTGACCTTGATGCTTGATGCTAAGAAAACCTTCAAAATTGACTCTTTCAAAATGGAATCAATATACGTCACGCATTTTTAAAATAGATAGCTCCAAAAACACTATCTTCTAGTGATTAAATTATAATTTCAAAATTAACATTAAAACTATATTAAAACTTCACCAATAAGCCCATCTGATTACTACAAGAAAAAAGGGGTTTTGTGGCGTTTGTCAACTGTCGCAAAATAGTGTATCACCAGTATTTTCTATGATGATTTGGAAAACCTTCGCTCCAACCGCCTTCGATGTTTACGATGATTAAAGGCAGCTAAAGTGACTATTAAAACAATCACAAACAACATGTTAAGGAAATTCAGTAAGTTTCACTAATATTAAAAATAGTTGGAGCAGCAGTTTTTCAAACCATCGTAGAACATATTGGCGATACAAGTTTTTACAAGTGTTAAGAAATAGTCACAACCCAAGTTTTGAGGTGGTTTAAACCGCCGCAACAACTAAAATACTGCCACAAACGTCTTCTTTTTTTGTAGTGGTGCCACCTAGGAATTAACTTGACGTGGCAAAATAATATATGAAGTGTCAATTGAAAAAAAAATTAAAACTAAGTATATAATAATTAAGATAAATTATTAATTTTCGCATAATCGACATTCTAACATATTTTTTATGAAATAGAGGGCTAAAGCCTAGAACAAAAACTAAAATATAATTAAACGAGGGGGTAGGGATCCTTATAATGTTTGAGGAAAACATCGAGTGCAGATCTATTGGGCAATCTTTGTAGTAGAGGGACCATGGTCCATGTCGCAAACCCAAATTAATCATAACATTCACATAATTATTCACTTTCTGGTATATATGGTCAATAGAAACTTTCCAATCACGAGCAATAATGATCTTAATTTATTGTAATAATCCCCAACCAATGCCTTTTTTAGTGGTATTCTTTGTGAGTGATACACAAACCTCGTTGTTATAAATGTGAAGTTCCACCTTTTTATGCCTTGTAGAATAAGCAAGATTCAAACCTTTATAAACCCCCTATAGCTATAGAACTTCTTAGTTAGATTTCACGATAGAAAACCAATCATTTCTAGCAAAGCCACAATCACGAAGTACATGGATAACTATATCCACAATGCCAGGGAAGTATGAGCAAAAATGATCTCTTAGGCAATTCTTGTACAACCATAGACTTGTAACTAAACTCTCATGTTTAACCATCAGACTAAATTTTTTATCCTCACAGGGACAATTAGCTTCCAAATTTTGTTCCAAGTTTAAAAAACAAGAGTACTACTATTTGTGGAACTTTGTTCTGCAGGTTATTAATCAAGGAAGTTCCATGGAAGATAAACATGCTTTTGCTGATGACAATTAGTCTTTGATAATAACAACTAAAGTCAAGTGTAAAACAGTTAAAAGATGTAACCAAATCAATATATTTTGATAAACTTGATTCTCAACTGATGGCATCTAAATAGAATATAACTCAAGCCTCGTCTAAAAGTAAACTCAATAAAGTATCTACAAGAATGAAACATCTAACAAGACTATAAGTGTGTGAAAGCTCACCCTCACACCTCTAAGTGAATAACATTGTAAAAGCATAAGGGTTTTCCCATAAAATTATACGGCTAATCACACACACACACACACACACACACACACACACTAAAAACAACTTTTAAACCTAATTTTTCAAGATAATATTTCTAAAAATATCATGAAGTTATGCCAGATGATTTAGAAACTGCCAAAAAAGTTCTGGGGAAACTTTTGTTCCTGTCAATTGATTAGTACTTCACCTAATCAATTGGGTCAGTGCAAAAATGAGCCTTAAATGTTTAGGAAAAATTTTCATTAGTGGTAACGACTATGGATATTTTCTTGCTTTTTAAAACAAACCAAACGATTATTTTTAAGCCAACCAATCGATTAGCTCATCAATTTTGGCCACCAAAATTTTCCTTTTTTGTGTCAACCTCTAGCCTATAAATAGAGGTTTCTTCCCACATATTTTTAACTTCCAAATACATGAGATTTCATTCCTCACTCCTCACTCTCTTTCTAAAATATTTTATATACTTTCTCTCACTAAAATTTAGTCGTAGCGCTTTCGAGAAAGTCATTTTGCAAGTTAGGCACTTATATTTCTAGAATGATAAAATTGTAAATTCACAAGTGAAGTTTGTTTTTACCTAGGTTTAATATTTCATCCACTTAGAGAGTACTTATTTGGGTTCAAAGCTAAACCCATTAAAAGCATAATTTTGGGGATTTAATTATTAAGTCGTTGATTCGGTTTGAAGGCTTGGCCCATTCAAAAGATTTCATCGGTTTGAGATTATCCTTGTATTAAAATTTCATAGGTTCCTGGTTAGCCCAGTATAAAACCAAGGTTCGGTTCAAGCCCAGACCGGTGTTAAAAGCTTTCTTCAGTTCGAGATCAGTCTAGGGTTAAAATCTCATAGGTTCTTCGTTAGACTAGTATAAAACCAAGGTTTAATTTGCGAGAACATCCCGGTGTTAAAATTTATTTGATATTCAAGATTAACCAATGTAAAATCTTGGTTTGAAGTTTGAAGATTAACCGGTCCATGTTTCTTGTTGAAACGAAACTAACTAATTTGATACATTGTTTGGAAGGAAGATTTGCCACTTCTCCCTGTGTTTGCTGTTTGGTTGGAAGTTAGCTACAAACTTTATTTTTCTTGTACAAGGGGGTTTAAGAGCTCAACCTACTCTTAAGTTTATTGGATAATCTCAAGAATAAATCTTCGGGAGACGATTATTTCTTTTATTTTGACCTAATCTTTAACTTCTGGTGTTTCCTCTCTTCGCTTAACTTTTACTTTCCACATTTTAATTTCTGAATTTTATTTTTCGCTGCTTACTTCTAAAAATTTTAAAAATATTTTCAAACTCTAATTTTGATTTAAAAAGTTTTTCAAACTTAAGTTTTTATGAAACACGTAATTCACCCCTATTAGGTGTGAAGTCACATGTCAAACATTATTTACCAAGCTAAGTACCTCATAGGCACTAGACACAATGATAGGCCCATAACTAGTTTCTCTCCACAAGAAGACATCATCACCGTTATCACTACTAGGAGGATGGATTGATAACATATCATTCATAATATTTTGAGGAAAAGCACTACCTAATCATTCTAGTTTTTATTCCCCATTTCACCCACCAATCCAGCTACTCTCTCAACCTGATGTTCATTAGTTAAAACATTCCTCACGCTAGAAAACTTTATTCATGGTTGCACCTAACTGACATCTCAAACATAGATCTTTTTGCCATACCCAATAGCCTAAAAAAACATATCATTCATAGTGGGACAAACACTAACAATGTTTTTCCATAAACTCGAATCAAATTTAAAGGCCATCCACCTCGCACTTGAGACCACCGACCTTTCATGAACCGAAATCCCTAAAAAATCTCTTACCATCAACCTCGTGACCCCTATTTGGTGCCTTGCAGTTTTTCTAGTGATGGACAAGCAAAATCATCTCTAATCATGTCAAATGGAAGACATTTTAAGGAACACACAACAAATTTAGACCTTGACTTTAAATCGATGTTGATGTCAATTTAACAATCAACCACCTAGCTATTATTTATAGTCTTGAATTACTCTTCAAAAGAAATGATCAATATCAAGTAATGCTTAAAACCTGGTCTAGGTAATAATTTTTTGTGAACATATTCTCCAGATTGTATTATAAAGAAACTTTCTTAACCATAATATCCTTTTTTTCCAATCATGTCTCTTATAAAGTGAAAACAAATATGAAAGTGATTTTTCCTTTCATGACACACTTGATGGTTATCTAGATTGGAACTTTACATATCAGAATGTATCTTTACACATTCTTAAGTAATCCTAGATCCCAATGTAGCGGTAAAACGTTGAGACTAAGCCATTGATTGACTTAACTCACAAAGTAAAAGCCGCCAACTCACTTTATTATTTACAATAGGAAATAGGAAAAGAGCGAACAAAACCTAAAATAAATAAAGATCTAGATACAGGGGTCGGTTATGCAAAAGGAAGGTATTAGCATCTTAAACATCTGTTTACTCAACAGGATCTACTATGTTTGTTCTAATTAAAGGTTATGTTATCTAAAGCTTAAACTTGCTAAAGGTAATGCATAAATGAATTTTATTTACAAACAAAATGAAAGTTTTTATTATTGCACCCGCCGCGATTGCGAACCTTTGTGCCTACGTACCCCCTTCGCGTAATAGAGGATCAGGGCACTCCTAGTTCACCTAAAAATGTGTTTTGGTTTGTTGTGTGTTTTTTTATATGGACATTAGATTAGATGGTACCTCAGAAGGTGGGGGTATCTAAGTACTTTTCCTTTTTGAAAAGGTTAAAAGAAAAAGTATGAATGCAAAAAAGTTTGCATTTGCTGAGTGTTTTGTTAGGAGAGTACATCAGATAATCCCTCAAAAGGTGGGGGACCTGAATACATTTCCTTTAGTTATGAAAGAGTTTAAGTAATGTTAGATGTTTTTGGTTTTTAGATTAAGAAAAAGTTTTAATTTTAAAGGTGAAAATGCAAAAGGGAAAGAAAAATTCTAAGGGAAACTCAATGTCCTAATGTTATCATGCAATGATAGACATAAAGATAGGATAAATTGGAGACTACCTAATGTTAGCATGCAAGAAGGGCCTATGAGTGAGGATAAAGGGGACTAACTAATGTTTTCATGCATGGATAAAAATAATAGGGTATAATTTTGTTTAAACTTTGAACAAGAATGAACCAAAGAAAACCTATGGGAAACATGTGATCAAACATTGCATAAGATGGTATCATAACAAGCAAGGATTAAAGACAATACACAGAGGACTTAGACAAGTATCATTCATGGAATCAAAGCAAAGTAAATAGAAAGATTCTACGTAAACAACCATACATCAATCCGTAAATTTGAAAGGTCAAAACATACAAGAGGTGAACATTTCTAAACCCTAAGATGTTGCCTCACATGAACAAGTAAAGAAGCAAAGGAAACAAGCAAAGATTAAGCAATAAAATGGACATGTCATGAGAACACATCAATAAACCTTAAGCTACCCCCCCCCCCCCCCCCCCCCTAACATGCATTTATGTCTAACCTTACCCTAAATAAAGCCTCATGAGTCAAATAGCAATGGAAATAACCTAACTAGGCAAGTAGAAGTGACAAACACACAAAAGAAGTGAACACTTTAACTATGCTACTTTGGACCAAGAAACAAACAAAGGTAAGACAAATAACTAAGTCTAAACATTCTTTAAAATATCTCATCATACCATAAAAAGTATCATTCTATTCAACATCACCTATCACACACACCTATCTAAGAATGGAAAATAAATTACAAAACTTATCAAATAAGTTGCAAATAAAAGATTAATCATGAAGCATGTTATCAAACATTAGGAGGCATAAAATTCACATTAATGTCATGCACAAGAGAAATAGGAGTTAAGGAAGAAATAGGAGTTAAGGAAGAAATAGGAGGTGAACATCTAAGTATGCTAGTATGTGAAGCTTTATGTGTCAATTGCCTTGCCTAAACATGTCATAAGAAGGTGAAGTGAAGTGAAATAGATGAAGGGACATATAAGTCAGTAGCAAAGGCAAAAAGAACTCATCATCATCATATAAACATGCTTGGGAAAAAAGCACCACAATATCACACAAGCACATAGTCACAAACATTCCTAAGTGGAAATGCGTCCAATTAAGAAGTATTAACATGTAAGGCAAAAGGATAAAGATGTGATGAAATAGATAGGGTAAGTAAGAAAAAGGAATTCAATTTAAACACATCTTAAAGCTTGCAAAAGTTCACACAAATAAAACATTCAATAATGATCAAACAAAGAAACAATCCTATCACACCTTATCATATCTAAAAAGAAACCTCAAATCATGGAAAAGAAATGATCAAGTAAGCATGTGACGAAGAATTTAGATGACCCAAATCAGAATCAAACGCAAGGTATTCCATATCTATCAGGTCTTTAAAACATCAATTGTTCATGAATAGGAGAGGTTCAAGAAATTAGCAAATAAACCCTAGGGTATAACCTAAATGGATCATCACCAACATAATAATCAAATGATCATACAAGATAAGGAAAAGAGGTATTCAAATTAAAGAAGTAAATAGTACCGTACATGTAATATCAATCACTCAAGTATCATAAGCATCAAGAAAAGTTTGCATGAGAAGCTTAAGGAAAGGTAGAAAAAATAGGCAAGTAAGCATGTTAAACTTCAATCAATTGTGAACACAATGAAAGAGGCATCATAAAACCTATAAAATTAAGTGAGAGGGCTTTACCACGTGGTATATCAAGCAAGAAAGTTCAAAGAAACTTAGGCAAGTAATGATCAAACAATGAAAGCACAAACATGGTATCATGGAATATGTTACTTGTGCAAGAATTTAAATCAAGACGAGGTTCAAAAATAACAATACAAGTTATCAAAACTTCATGCACAAAGAAAGTTCAAGTAACTTGATAAACAAACAACAATATCATCCAAGAGAGGAATCATCCATTTCAAATGAAGTAACTAAGAGAATGGTCAAGAAATGAAACACTTACATGCCATAGGGAAGTAGCATAACTTATCATAAAGTATCAATCCTAATTCCTAGACTTCAAAAGTTTCATCAAGATACTATACTCAAAGCACATGATGAACTAGTAAAGTGAAAGATTAACATCACCCTAGATAAGTATCATTTTCCCAAACAAAGTAAGTGAGAAAAAAATGGAAGAAGCTAAGGCATGAATCAAAATTAGATGGAAATAAAGTTCAATCATTCAAACTAAAGGTTGATCCCAAGCCTTTAGAAGCTTCACCAATCATTAATATCAAAACTAGGTCAACAAAAGAAATATTTTAGCTCCTAAAAGGTCATCGTGATGAATTAACAATGGAATGCTAATCAAAGAATCATAAGAGCATGCAACTAGAGCACCAAGACCAAAAAGGTCATAAGTAACATCAAATATTAAATTAAATTTATACTCATATTCATAAAGTAGAAATGCACAAAGCATATTCAAAATTATGGTCTCAAAGATAGGCAACAAGTCCTCAAATGAGCAAACCAAAGAAGCATCAAGTTAGAACACCTAAAATGGTCCTTAAGAATTAATTTTAAGGTTCTAAATTATGATAATGAGATCAAGAGAAGATGGGAAAATAAATTCTAATAGGTTGCACAAGTGCATACCTTAAACATCAAGCAATCAAAGGACAATCTCAAGGAAAATGGACAAGAAAGGGACATGGGAAGAAATCCTCTAAATGATGTCAAATGATTTTCAAACTCTCATGGAATTATCGTTGAACTTATCATTCATCAAGTGTTTAAACAAGATTCACATTATACTCAAAGATTATTTCATTTCAAGATTAAAAAACACAATTAGGGTTTCACATGAAAAGGCAAGCATCGAGGCACAAAGGATCATTCAATTAATGACTTAACAATTACCATAAATTCAATAACAAGTGATGTGAACCCTAGGCATACATGTTTATAATTTGTTTTAAAATTTTGGATCAAGACCATGTTCAAAAGTCCCTAAACAAATTTTGGATCAATGAAAAATAGGAAAATGATTAGTAAAATCACACAAAAATCATTTAAACCATTTTGGATATTTTTAATATTGAAGGAAAGGTCAAAATAAAATTAAAATAGGAAGACACCAATTTGGACACTTTAAAAAAACCTAATTGTGAAAAATAGCAAAATAGTTAATAAAATCAAATAAAAATTACCTAAATCAACTCAATACATGTGAAAACATTAAACATATTTTTTTTGGCATTTTTTAGATTAATGGAAACTTGAAAATAAAATGGAAATACAAACATTAGTGAGAAAAAGACCAAATAAAACATCCTACACGAACAATTTTGTAAAACATAGCAAATTAATCAATAAATTTGGTTTAAAACCACTAAAATAAATCTAAGATGTTTACTAACATGTGACATATTTTTTTATATTTTTTTTATTAAGAAAAAGTCAAAAATAAAATCAAAATGAAACAAATACAAGAAAAATCACATAAAAAAACACATTTAAACAATTTAACTAAATAAAATAGAAAAAGGTTTGGAAAAATAAAATAAAAATAAGAATAAATTCTAGACATGCTAAAATATTTAAAACATATTTTTATATATTTTTTATGTTGATAAAAATATTAAAATAAAATGGATCAAGAAAAAGAAATAAAATTAAAATAAAAGAAATAGGTGTGACATGTACAAAGTTACATGGTTAGAGACATTAATCGATATGTCAGATCCACTTAAGTCACAAAAGACAAAAAATAAGCCCAACCAATCAGGGAGCGACACACTTCATCTCCAACATCCCAAACATGTAAAAAACATGGAACAAACCCTAAACCATGCTCTTTTCATGCAAACTTCCACGTCAATTTTCTCCCTCAAATCTTAATCATTTTTGACACACTAAAATATCAAAATGAAGCCCTAAGAAAGTAGATCACATATATGCACTTGGTTTAAGCAAACAAACAATTAATCATGGTGAAAATTGAGCAAGAACAGACGGGTACAAACATGTTAAGAAAACACACATTCAAAGTTATCATGAAATATATGAGCCTGGCTCCAGTTCCACTATGAAAGGACTTCATATGCTAGATGATGATGCTTCTAACATGGATTTAAACCCTAAAATGAAAGAGATATGGAGAAGAGAAGCTTACCAAGTAGAGAAGATCCACTTCCTTTTGAGCTTAATTAGAGAGGAATAAATGGATCTTATGCTCTTTCTTGATCCTTAGAGATGATGAACAACCAAAGAAACTAATTGGAAACTCAAGAATAAAGCTTGCTTGAAGAAATGAAGCTTTTATGGAAAGTTTCTAGATCTAGTTTCTCTCTCTTCTAATGGCGTAGCTAGGGTTAGAAATGAGGAATAAAGGGTTTATATAGTGTGTATGTGAGAGGAGAGAGGCTGAGGTGAGTTGTATGGAGAGATATTTTCAAATGGCCAAAATGGGGTGTTGTGTTGGTTCATGTGTTTTGTGTGTTCATAGGGATCATTCTTGTGTGTCTTAGTATCCTTATAGGATTAGAAGAAGGTATGAAAAAGATGAGCACATGGGTGGTGAGTGGAATGAGATATTTGGAAATGGCCATAATTGGAAATTTTTAAAAAAATGAGTACATGGAGAGTGCATGACCTTGCTTGGCTCGTTTTGGATATTGATCGAGATTGGTACAAGTTTAAAATGTGCTTTGACTCAACATTATGGACCTCTAAATGGATGAATCTTCAAAATGGACAATTTGGCAACTTTAAATGACATAAATTGTGACATGACTTCAAAAATTTATAATTTGCTCAATTTTGATCCATATGATGCAAACTAGGACTTTTTAGAAAGAGGATAAGATTTCCTACAACTTCCATGCTGGAAGTATTTTGAATTGAAGCTTGTAAGTCCATCAAAACGTGCCGCGAAAATTGCAAAAAGTGAGGTAAAAATGACTTAGTGAAAATTTCACCAAGTTAAGAAATTCCAAGTAATGAACCTTGCACTTCCAACTTGAATAACTTTTTAACCTTTGATCTTTTGGACATGGATCCATAGGACAAAGTTGAAGAATTAAACTTTCTCTATCCATTGATAACAATTTGGTGAATTTCAGATCACAAATGAAGAAGTTATGAAACTTAAAAGATGATAAGATGATCATGAATTTTCAATACTTAGAAAAAATTCTAAGTCCTAAAAAAGTCAACATTTGTCAACTTTATTGATTTTCTTGATTTTATTGATTCCACATGAGGAAACATCAACCATTCAAAAAATTTGACTCATGGAACACAAGTTTGACCATAAAAAGTTAAGAGTTGACTTTTAGACTGCAGGGTTGACTTTTCCCAATTTAGTCAATTCACTAATCATCTTATTAATTAAACCTCTTCTGATTAAAATTGATGACCAGTCTTTCACGTATAGACACTTAGGGACATGTAAAAGGACATAGAATCAAGTTGTGCTCAAATAATTAGAAATAAACTGATTTAATCACAAACTCTAATTTCGACTGAAAAAGATATGAGAGGATGTTGAATGCTCAAAACCCCAAATCCTCTGGGCACTTAGAGAATCTCTTGAACAAAGATGCTTGTATAATCAGATGATGATGATCAATGAAGAGAATATGAATGCCCTGATACCAGTAACACCTCCTAGAATCAAGTTTTGCTAAAAAATCCAATCATACATTAACTTTGACCAAAACCCTAGCTGAGGACCAAAAAGATATGAGACTGTGATTCACTTCGATTTCTTGCAAACTTCAATCATCTTATGAAGTGGCGGACATGTTGAGATGTTTTGAGACGATATGAAATGATGAGGGATCTTAGGAGCAAAAATCAGGGTATAACACTCAATCACACCCTTCATCCATGTGGCTTTTTTCACTCCCTTAATAAAAGGTAGTGTACTCTACTTGAGTTATAGATAATGACACATGATTGTTGATTTTCCTTCCAACTAATAACCATCCCAAAAAATTTAAACACAAAACCGTATAAGGACTTCCTAGTATCCATATTTCCATCATAGTTTTCATCCACATATCTCTCCAAATAATCTCCCTATTGATCTATTTTTGTGTATTTAAAATCTCTTTGCAATGATCCATTCAAATCCCTCAAAGTACATCTATAAGTTTCTCAATTATATGACCCATATTTTTAAAAAATAGATTCATGATACTAATCACATATGCTATGTTCGGCCTACTGCAAACAATGTTATACGTGATTCTTCCAAACCAACTAGCATAAGGAGTAATCTCTACCTTTTTCTTTGCATTCACTAATTAAGGATATTGTATGATAAAATGTTTTGTGTTATCACCTAAATGAGTACCAACAATCATATCATCACTCATCCTAAACTATTCCACCACTTTTTTCAAGAATCCATAAAGAAATAATAATAATTCACCTTTTTCGCGTTTTCTCACGACATCCTAAGTAACCTCTTAGAAACACCATGATTCTTCTTCTCAAAGTAACCATTAAGCTTCTCCTTGAGAAATTTTTATTTTATTCTATCTAAATATTCCTACCCATATATTATCCATATATAAAAGTAGTTAGAGAATGATTTTTCACTATTTTTTTAATATGTAAACATCATTGTCATGATCATTTATCAAGAAAACATTATTTAGAAACAAATTATCAAATCTACTTATCATTTAATCGGTGTCTTACTTAAATAGTATAAATACTTCTTTGAAAACTACACCTTACACTTTGCCTTTACAAAACCATTTGGTTGATCCAATAAGATTGTCTCTCCAAGGCTATAAAATCTTAAGAAGGCCTTAGATTTATTTTCTATAACTTAATATTGAAATGATTTAAGATATCCTTAAGAACTTGCATGTAACCAATTCCCTCCACTTGAGTAGAACCCTTTTCCTTAATTATTTATTTGTACCTTGGTTCTTTAATTCCTAGAATAACTTTCTTCTTTTTTAAGATCCCATTGTATCCAACTTATGTTTTGGTTTAATGTACATCCACAATTTTTCATGTATGGTTCTTTGTTTGTCAATGAATGTGTTACTTAATTCATTTCCTTCAATCATTCATTTTTTATTTGGTTTAAAATGCTTCCCTAAAGTCTGGTTTGAAATAATCAAATTCTTTAATTCCATTTAGAACATAACAAATAAGGCCACCATTGCCATATATTGTGGGTGGCACAAATCCCCATGCCCTCATCATATATCTACCCTAATAATAGTTAGGGGAAACAATAAGTTATCTTCTACTAGGACATGTATATGTAGTTTGATCATCCTCGTAATCTTTAGTCACACTAGTGGAAGGATCTACAAAAAACTAAATTATAGCCACCCTTGTTTCTATGTCTATATTCTCCAAGTAATTCCACTTCATCCCTACATGGATCTCATTAAAAGTAACATATTTAATTTTCAAGAATATGAATCCTCTCATAGGCTCCACCTTCCACACCTTGTAACCCTTAAAACCTTATGGATAATTAACAAAGACAAATATCAGAGCTCTACCATCAAGTTTGTCTTGCTTGTTAGGATCAATCGCCAAAGTTGTAAAAAATTCTTGAAATTTGAGTAGTCTTCCAGTCTCCCACTCCATTCATCTATCTACACCTTAAGGTTAGTTCATTTTGACGGATTGTTTATCAAATAAGCTCTAGCACTCTCAACTTCACTTCAGAAACTCTTGTGAACCCCAACTCCCAGTAATATCATGTATCTCACTGTTGTACCCCAAAATTTTTCCTCTCATTTCTCAATTAATCTCTCACAAGATCTCCTTTGATTCAAGACTGTACAAGGGTTGATCAGCTCAAGACACCTCCTCAAGCACTGATAACTGAAAATTAGGGTTTGAGACTGCACAAGGACAAATGGACTTTTAATGCCCCATATGACTTTCATGGATCATTTTGGACCCTCAAAATTTCTCATGCCAAGTTTCATGTCTTGGATCACATTTTTGCTCAGTCAATTGATCAGTTGACCTAAAATCGGTTGTATTGGGGAAAAAGTCAATTGTGGTCAATTTACAGTCAAACTTCATAATTTTTTATCCATATCAATATTATGAACTCATATTTGTCATTTTATCAAGTTTGTATCACAATTCTTCAAGAAATTTGATCAGACCATCAAAAGGGCAAAATGGTCAAAATTAGGGTTTTGACTGAGAAGGTTCAATTTCTGATTTTTGACCTAGAAAATGATTGATTGGTTTAAGTTATGATCTCAAGGATTCAAATACTTAATTTTTACCTAATGGAATGACTCAAAACATTCCTCAAGTTCAATTGATTGAAAGTTGAATTTCAGTCAACTGATAAAAAGTCAATTGTATATTGAAAAGTCAAACTTTGACTTTTTGGTCAAAATCAAGTATCAAAGATCACAATTCATCAAGACATTTAAAAATATGAAACTTGTTCATCAAGAAATCAAAAAGTAAAGATTTCATTTTGAAAATTCAAAATTTCTAAACAGAAATTTTTCATAGTGTTGGAAAATTCATATTTTTTCACAACTTTGAGCCAAATTTTCACCATGATGCAAGATGATTCAAAGGAAACTTCCAACATGAAAGTTATAGATCTCAATGATATCTAAAACATTATAGAACATAAATTCTTCTATAAATTCATGGATTTCAACTTATGCTTTTGTGATGACATGTTCATGAAACTTGAAAACTTGGTGAAATTTTGCCCTAGTTTTGGCAGGATTTTGACTTAACTTCATGGAAATTTTTCACATAGTTCTAAGATGAATCTTCAAAAATGTCCAACATAGAGGTTGTATAGTATGTTACAAGCTTTCCAAAATGTCCAATAAATTATTGAGATCATACTTGAGCAAGGAGAATCGAAGGCAAGAAGTTAGGGTTTTCAAACTTGAATTACAAGCCATTTTGTGAAGAACACTTGATCCAATCTTCAAGCATGCTGTACAAATATCACTTTGAAGACTTCTAAATTGCCTTTCACTCCATAATTAAATGCTTACACAACTGTTAGAGCTCTGATCCAATCATTTGAGGCATTGTCGAAATGGTTATTCCATTAATGGCACAAAGGTAACACTTTCATTTTGGAAACACAAGCTTTATTGCAAAAGTCAATGCATAGAGTTCCTAACTTGTTTCATCTGAGTACAAGAAATGTTAAAGGAAAAAGCAACATGTCTAGAGCCTCCCATAAACTCAGGCTATGCTTGTACTATGCCTTGAAACCATGTTTTCCACTTTTCTTCAAAATCAAGTAACATATCCATAACTCTATATCTCACAGTTTTGTCAACCTCAAGGGCTATAAACTTTTTCTTATAATTATACAAGTCTATTGCAATCTAATACATGGATACAGAAGCTCTCAAACTCTCCCTAGCACCCTTGCTACACAGAACTGTCCAAACTTGACAATTTTGAGCCAAAACTTCCCATCTACATTTCCACTTGTGTGTTTTGTTTCTTAATCATCCAAACACCTTACATACATCATACACAAGTGATCCAAGTCCCTGTTTCAAGACTGTAACCCCTCTATCACTATCCACCATTTTTAAAACTGAAGCTTGCAACTTGACTTAAGTTGGGATTTTCAGCCATCCTCAAAGCAAAGTAAGAGTTGGAATACACTCAAAGAGGTCCAGGCCAGCTAAACAGATCATCAGGACAACTCAAAGGTTGCTCAAACTCCATGCACGATTCTCACTTCAAGGTAAGTTTCTCTCAACTGTAATATCTTGATACAAGCATCTTTTGTACATACATTCTGAAGTAGAAATATAGATATCATTGCTCTGAAGCTAACCACGTCCGTGGCTTTCATTTATATTGATTGTGCATTGAGAATTTTGGGTTTGAACTTTCTGAAAAATTAGGGTTCAGTTTGGTACTAACATAAATTCATCCTTATCTTTGAATGTTAGCTTAAGTTAGTTACATGGTTGGATTCGTGGTGGAAAAATGCACAAGTTTCATGTTTACACTTTTGAAAATGGTTGAGAATTGATGAAGCTTCAGTTTTCAAAACTGTTGGCGCGAGGAAGAAGATGAAGTTGGCCTCCTGACTTGTTTTCAAATATATATTCATGGTTTTGTATTAATAAACGGATGTATAGCCACCTTAGTGGTAAAGCGCGCGCCTGTTAACATTTAGGACCTGAGTTCGAGCCCCAGTGTCCATTTTGTTATTTTTTGTCTCTTTTTTTTTTGTTTGCAGCCAGCGCTGGGCCTCCCCCTTTGGGCCTTCCATTTTTGCTTTCTCTAATCCCCTTGTTTACTTTTGCAGGCTAACCCAATTTCTTTTATTATTTCATTTTATTTATTTTTTTCTTCTTATTTTTATTTTATTTCAGTCTCTTTTATTATTTTTATTATTATTATTATTATCATTATTATTATTATTATTAAAAAATATAAAAATATTTTTTGTTTATTATTTACACTTATTTTATTTTTTCTTTATAAAACAAAAGGAACAAAAACATTTTCTTTTAATAAATTAATTTCTTTTTCTTAATTAATATTTAGATTTAGGTTTAATTATTATTTTTCTTTTATTTTCATTTAAAATTAATTTAGAATTTAGGTTTATTTTAATTAATTTTCACATTATTATTAGTAATTTAAAACCTTTCACAAAAACCCTAAAAATACTCTTTTTTTAGCTTGATTTCTTTCTTAATTAGTTTATGTTTCATTTTGCTTAATTTTAATTAATCATTTTATTTAATTAGGTTAAAACCCTTCATAAAAACCAAACAAAATCATCTCTTTTTTCCATTTGCATTTGTACATTATTTATTCAATTCTTATATATTATTCAATATGGTTGTAATAGTTAATTAGGTTTAATTTTCTTGCAATCCCCATTTGTAAATTTGTATACCCCCTCCCCTAATGATGTAATAGCTTAGTAATTTTTACTTTCCGTAATTTATCTCTTTATATAAATGCTAAGTAATTAGGGTTTGTATTGAAATACTAAAATCAACAAGTTAGTAACCCCTAAATCAAGACAAGACAACACATGTAAATCAAACACATTTGCACACTTGCACCCTTAGGGTAATTCCACTTTGTTGCCTTACAAAAATGACCATGTTATGCATGTGGGATATATTAGCAAAAATCAATCAAAAATACAAGATCATCATCCCTCGACGACGCTATCAATGTTGCCTTTCAAAATGATCTTAGTCCCTCAAAGATAAATGCTAAGATATCTCACAACATTTCTATCATGGCTATACGATAACTCACATCCGTCCCTATACATCCAAAGATGAGGCTTCTTACCAAATCAATGGTAAGATAGCAATATCAAAGGAAAGAAAGAAATGAACAAAGACTTTTGAGTAGGTAGATTGTTCCTAGTTGCTTGCTCATTTTCAAAATTAAACATCCTTGCTTATTTTCAAAACAAACACCAACACTTTCAAAGCACTTTCAAAATCTTTTCCAAACATGAAATATTTTCAAAATCTCAACACTTTGTATACATTCTTACGAACGAGAACTATTACAAAGTTTTCCTAAACGATGACGCCTTTTCAAAATACTTTCAAAAACAACACAAAACACATTTTCAAACAAAAAGCAAGTGATCTATCAAGAAACTAAGAGCCCATAGATAACTATGGATGAAAAGGGTGCTAACACCTTCCCTTTTCATAATCTATCCCCCGAACTCAAGAAATAATATCAAAGGTCTTTCCTGTTCTTTTCAGCCTTTCCTTGTGGATAAAAGAAAAGTCAGTGGCGACTCTTGTTAACCGCAACATTTGTGATAAAGCGCAAAACACCCAAGTCAGTTCTCCCAACGTATCACAAAACTGGCGACTCTGCTGGGGAAAACTTAAAAGTGGGATTACCTTAGGGCTAAATCACTTTTATTTGCTTTCATTGTTTGATTTGCTTACTTTACATTTTGGTTCCTTGTTTGGGTTTGTTCTAATCCTCTACCTGGATTTTGGGATACCTTATAGGTAAGTAGCAATACATTGTGGAAACTGTGCGGGGTATACCGAAATGGTCTAAGCAATAGCTACATTAGTGTGACATATTTGTGGGTACTGGTAGCCCTTGAGTAGTCAAGGAGAATACGGGGCCGCTGTGTGATGTCATGAAGCACTAACTTACTTTTAGAATCTTTACTCGACCAACTTGGCCATTAGGACGTAGTAAGATAACCGGCTTTGGTGCAGCCCGAAGTTGGTTGATACTCCATACTACACTCATTGAGATTTGACTTTTTGGGATATTTCGGCCGTTGTGAAAGAGGCTTGCACTGAAACAATGCCCGAGAAGATAGATCAATGATATTTAGAACCCGATTACTATTTCTAAGACAGGTTTGAGCCAACTAAACTTCAAGAGGGTACATACCTATAAGACTCCATGCAAGCCTAAACCTACGGACTTGTTTGCCTTGTTTTTATATAGTTACTTATACATAACATCATAAACATCATAACATCATACTCATTATCACTAACCATTTCAAGGATTTTTGGGATTTATCGTTGTTCTGTTTTGTAGGATATGGCTTCTATCCATATGAATACTATCCAAGTCAATCTCGTGAGAATTCCTCCATAACTCAAATAGTTAGCATCAAGGATTCCTGATAATTCTTCATTCACCGAAAGACATGATCGCCTCCTAAACTTGGTTACCTCCAACACTAATGAAGATATGATGAAGGTCTTGTTCCAATTCTTTGATCCTCTACACCATTGCTTCACTTTTCCCGATTATCAACTTGTGCCTACTCTAGAAGAATTCTCACAATTCTTGAGGATTCCCATTCTCAATCAACTACCCTTCAACGGTACGGAAAGAGATCCAAAACCTGAGGAGATTGCCCAAGAACTACACTTGCAAAAATCTAATATCAAGGCTAATTTGGAAGTAAGAAGTGGTGTCAGAGGTTTCTTAGCCAAGTTCTTGTTCGAGAAAGCTCAAGACTGTTGGAACTCTTTGGACTTACAAGCTTTTGAAGAAATTGTGGCCCTTCTCATCTATGGGATGGTTTTGTTTCCAAATGTTGACCAACTCTTAGATGTAAATGCTGTCAAAATCTTCATATCTTGCAATCTAGTGCCTACTTTGTTGGGAGATATCCTACATTCTTTTCACTCTCGCACTATAAGGAAGAGAGGGATCCTCATGTGTTGTACAACTCTCTTGGCAAGATGGTTTATTTCGCATCTTCCCCGATCTGTGTTGAAGAATGAGCAAGGTTTGAGGTGGTCACATAGGCTAATGACGCTCAGACATTCAGATGTTCATTGGTGTTCTTTATCCTTGAAGAATGTTACTATCATCGACTGTTGTGGTGAATTCCCTAATGTCCCTTTACTTGGCATTAGGGGAGGTATCACTTACAATCCTTGCTTAGCCTTGCGACAGTTTGGTTGTGCCCGAAGGGATGGTCCACATGAAATGCTCATCCAAGGAGTGGTATTCGACTACGAGAGCGACGATCAGAGCTACTGTCAAAGGTTTATCCGAGCTTGGAGGATGGTGAGCAAAGTGGATAGCAAGACGCTAGGACACAAGAATTCCATTCCCCTCGAGCGTTACCTTATGTGGGTACGAGCTCGTGCTCAAAAACTTGTGATGCCTTATCCCTCCATCTTACCAGTTATCATGGAGCCTGTGATTGAAGGAGATGTCCCGTACACTGTCCTCCATCTTGACATGCCTACTTCTCTTGAAGACTTGAAAAAAGTTTGGATTCAGATAAAGGAAGAACGAGATACTTTCGAAGCTCAAATCTATGCTAGTGAGAAAAGAGTCTTGGATATTACAAAGCAACTACAAGAAGAGCAAAGTGTGAACGCCTACCTTGCGCCGAAGAGGATGCGTTCAGTCTTTTTATCTTAGAGAGTTATTTTGTAAGCCCAAGAGGCATGTTGTAATCTTTTCAAACTAATTAATGAAAATTTACATTTGTTCATTTCCTTGTCTATAAAAATTTAAATTCCATAAATCCTTGAAATCATTTGGATATACATATCCCATGCATCATAACATGACAAGTTTTCGCACAATATATTTCCTTATATTTCTACTGTTTATTTCAGCAAGATGGATCTGGAGAAAACTGTGAAGGATCTTCAGGCACAACACTCTCAATTCCAAGAGACTCTACTAGCCCTAGCCAAGGGGCAGCATGATATGATGGAATTGATGGAAGTTAAGAAGATACCCAAGAAGAGAGCCCTGGTCAATATGGGCAGAAGGTTCAAAGAGTCGGTTCGTCAGATCCCGGTGGTGGAAGACTCATCTGAAGAAGACGAGAATCAGATTGGTGATGTTAAGAGTACCCAGGCTGACTGTGTTAATGATCAAGCGTATGATGATTATTATTTCGATGAGCAGTATCCACCCGCCGATGTCAAGTATAAGCAGTTAGAAGACAGATTAAAGGCTGTCGAGATCCAAGTCGTCCCCAATTTAGATTTTGATGATTTAGGTTTGATCTTTGGGGTTGTCATTCCCCACAAATTCAAAATACAAGTCTTTGCAACGTACGATGGAGTTTCCTGTCCAAAACCACCTGAAATCTTATGTGCACAAGATACAGCTGCACACTGCTGATAAGAAACTTTGGGTTCACTTTTTTAAAGAGAGCTTGGCTAGAACACAACTAGAATGGTTTTATCAGATAGATGGTTCCTGTATCAATACTTGGGAAGATTTAGCTACCGCATTCTACCATCAGTGCCAGTATAACGCTGACTTGGAACCAACGAGAGTTCAGTTACAAGATATGACCATGGGGAAGAATGAAGGATTTAAAGAATATGCACAAAAGTGGAGAGACCTCGCCAGTAGGGTCCAACCACCTTTGACTGATAGGGAGCACATTGACATGTTTACGGGCACTTTATCTGGTCCATTCTTTAACCTGTTGGTTGGTTGTTCTTCTTCTGGTTTCACCGAGTTAATCTTAACCGATGAAAGAGTTGAAAGTGGCATCAAAAGTGGGAAGAACTTCGTGGCATCTGCCTCCACTTCCAATCCTGTAAAGAAACCTTTTATCGCGAAGAAGGAAATCAATTTTGTGTACGGGGAAAGGGCCCGTACCAAGAAGAATGATCACCCATCTGTTAATGATGTCCGAATCTCCAATCCAACTCCTGCTCCAAGACCATCTACAAATCATCAACAATTTGAAACTCCGAGACGACAATTTACGAGAATAGGAATGTCACTATCTTAAGCCTTACAACACTTGCTAAAGGCTAATCTAGTGATGTTTCACGGTCCTCCTTCCAACCCAGATACCTCTTCACCAAAGTATAATCCGAACACCAAATGTGCTTACCACTCAAGTAGCCCCGGGCATGAGACTGACCAATGCTGGGCCTTGAAGAATAAAATCCAGGATTTGATCGATAACAAGACTATTGAATTTGATCCTCCTCCAACTCCAAATGTAATCACCGCACCTATTCCGAAGCACGACAAAGGTGTTAATGTTGTTGAAGATACAATTTGTGTTGCCTCTATTGAAGACCTGACTACTCCATTAGACATCATCAAAAAGAATCTGTTGAAAGCCGGGATTTTCCCAAGCTGTGTAAAATACTGTGTTTGTTGTACTAAACAACTCAATGGATGCGAAAGGTTGAAGTAAGGCATTCAACGCTTGATGGATAGCCATGAAATTCTATTTGAGAAGACTCCGCCTACAGAAAGTTTAACTAATAAATGTGAAGATCTCAACATTATCACCATCTCAAACAAGCCTCTTAGGATCTCCTCCAAAGGTCCTATCAGGATTTCAAATGAACCAACTGTTGCTCCCTTAATAATTACCAATCCTGGACCAATTCCCTACTCGTCAAACAAGGCAGTGCCATGGAACTATGGTGCTGAGGTGTTTTACCATGGGATTAAACAAGACGCTTGGATCAAAGAAGACAATGTTGATGATGTCGATAACATAATTGTCTTAAGCAAAATGACAAGAACTGGGAGAATATTTTCACCCAATATCTCACCACCAGTTGTCACAAAGGCGCCCATCCGCATTACTGCCGCTAATCCAAGTACTGATACCAGAGGGAAAGAAAAAGTTATTGAGCCAGTCGTGACAGAAATACCTGCAAAGGACGTTGCTGATGAAGAACCCTCCGCTCGTGAGATGGACGAGATCTTGAAGATAATAAAAAAGAGCGACTTCAAGATTGTGGAACAGTTGGGGCAAACCCCTTCTAATATTTCTATTTCGTCATTGCTACTCTGTTCTGATGCCCATGCTCGGACATTAATCAAATTCTTGAAAAAGGCTCATGTCCCTCATGAGACCACAACGGACCAGTTTGAGAATTGCATGGCGAGCTTGATGGCTGATAATGGTATGGGGTTCTCCGATGTCGATCTAACACCGCTTAGGAAGAACCACAATAAAGCTCCACATGTTTTTGTCGAGTGCAAGGGGACCGCCTTGGCACATGTCCTGGTTGACACTGGTTCTTCTTTAGACGTGTTACCCAAGGGGGCGTTAAACCATTTAAATTGTGAGGATTTAGTCTTAAAACCAAGTGATATCATTGTAAGGGCGTTCGATGGATCAAAAAGGACAATTCATAGAGAAGTAGATCTTCCAATCAAGGCGGGCTCACAAATTTTCAACTCCACCTTCTACATCATGGATATCCGTCATGCCTATTCTTGTTTGTTGGGTCGCCCTTGGATCCATAAAGCTGGGGCAGTAACGTCAACTCTCCATCAAAAACTCAAATATCCGGTTAATGGGATAATTATCACCGTCTGTGGAGAGGAAAAGTTTATCGTAAGTCACCTCAACTCTTTCAAGTACATGGAGATGGATGGAGAATTCATTGAGACTCCGTGTCAAGCCTTTGAAGTTGTACCACCAATGATTGCCACTGCCAAATGCTCCTCTGATGTGTCTAAAGCTGTTAAGGTTGTGCCGAAGATGGTTTCAGTCAAAGATGCTCGTGCGGCAATTGAAGAAGGAAGCTGTGATACTTGGGGGAAACTCCTCGAGATACCATTCAAAGCAGACAAGTTTGGTTTGGGCTTCACCGTCAAGGCTCATAAGGAAGTGAGGCGTGCTCGTGCAGGAAAACCACTTCTCCGCATTGGAAGCCATGAAGTCAATGCAGTAGGTGATTTTGATGAAGAAGTTGCATTTGAAGATTGGGTGTATCTAACTACAACGGAGCTGAAGAATTGGCATGCAAAGGTCTTCGTGCCCATCTCCTTCCTTGAGGAGTAATCTACTTGTTATTGCTTTTCTTTCAATTCAAGAACATTTTGTCTGTAATATTTTAACAATGACTTTTATGCCATGTGCCTGGCCCGGGGCACTTTGGTCCATTTGTCAAGGGTTTTATTTATGTTCATCTAAGCATAAGATCATTCAATACAAATCATTGGACTCTTTTGCATTCAAATCTTTGTGTTCATTGTCTTTCTTTTCCTTCAAATACATTTTTTAAATAGCCATGTATCTTACATGCACACGCACACTCTTGCAGGTCCTCATCCACTTTGGATATTACTGCCAATGACTCTACTATTGCCAACTATGACTTCAAATGTCCAATTAACCAAGCCTAAGATGAAGGCGAGGAATATTGTGAAATACCGGGAGAACTAGCCAGACTTCTATTACAAGAGGAAAAAGCTATTCATCCGCATGCAGAGTCAGTTGAAGTCATCAATCTGGGTACTGAGACAGACAAGAAGGAAGTCAAGATCGGCGCTAACTTGGAAAGCAGTGTCAAGAGCTGGTTGGTTCAGATGTTACATGATTATGTGGAAGTATTTTCTTGGTCTTATGTAGATATTCCAGGGTTGGATACCGATATTGTAGTTCATCGTCTGCCGACAAGGGAAGATTGTCCTCCTGTCAAACAAAAAGTTCGTCGCATGAGGCCTGACATGTCTGAAAAGATAAAAGCTGAAGTGATGAAACAATTTGATGCAGGGTTCCTAGCTGTGACATCCTATTCCCAATGGGTTGCAAATGTGGTGTCGGTGCCAAAGAAGGACGAAAAAGTTCGCATGTGCGTAGACTATAGGGATCTGAATAGGGCAATCCCCAAGGATGACTCCCCTCTACCTCACATTGACGTCTTGGTCGATAATACTGCTCAGCATAAAGTCTTCTCTTTCACGGTCGAATTCTCCGGCTAAAATCAGCTAACGATGGCTCCCGAAGATATGGAGAAGAAAACTTTCATTATGCAATGGGGCACCTTTTGCTACAAGGTCATGCCCTTCGGGTTGAAGAATGTACGGGCAACATATCAAAGAGCTATGATAGCTTTGTTTCATGATATGATACATCATGAAATAGAGATATATGTAGATGATATGATTTCCATATCACAAACTGAAGAGGAACATCTCGATCACCTGTACAAACTATTCGAGAGGCTGAAAAAGTACAAGTTGAGGTTAAATCCTAACAAGTGAACATTTGGAGTACGATCTGGAAAGCTTCTAGGTTTTGTTGTCAGCAATAAAGGCATTGAAGTTAATCTCGCCAAGCTAAAGGCCATCCAAGAAATGCCAGTCCCCCACTCTAAAAAGGAAGTTAGAGGATTCTTGGTTTGTCTCAATTACATCGCCCGCTTCATATCTCACTTGACTGCTACCTGTGAGCCAATCTTCAAGCTCTTGAAGAAAGATCATGTAGTCAGATGGAATGATGAATGCCAAGCTGCCTTCGACAAAATCAAAGAATATCTACAAGAGCCTCCTATTCTCATGCCTCCAGTTGAAGGAAGACCCTTGATCATGTACTTGACGATACTAGAGAATTCTATGGGGTGTGTTTTGGGCCAACATGATGAGTCTGGCCTAAAAGAGCATGCTATTTATTACCTGAGCAAAAAGTTTACCGACTATGAAACCAGATATTCACTGCTCGAGAAAACCTGTTGCGCTATGGAATGGGTTGCTCACCGGCTAAGACAATATACGTTGACTCATACCACTCTGTTGATTTCTAAGATGGACCCAATCGAGTACATCTTTGAGAAACCTGCCCTCTCCGGACGGATAGCCAAATGGAAAATGATATTGACTGCGTACTACATCTAATACACAATGCAGAAAGCCATCAAAGGAAGTGTATTAGCAGATCATTTGGCCCATCAAGATGTCGATGATTATCAGTCTATGAACTTTGACTTTCCAGATGAAAACATCATGTTGGTGACCGATTATGCGAAACTTGGACCGTATGACGGACCTGAACAAGGATCCCGATGAACTATGATATTCAATGGGGCTTCCAACGCCTTGGGTAACGGAATTGGTGTTGTGATTATCCCCCCTGAAGATTTCCACACTCCTTTCACTTCCAGACTATGCTTCGATTGTACGAACAATATAGCTGAGTACAAAGCATGCATCTTGGGTCTGAAAGCTTCCATTGACTTGAGGATCAAGCATTTGAATGTGTTTGGGGATTCTTCTCTAATGATTAGCCAAGTAAAAGGAGATTGGGACACTAAGCACCCTAATCTCATCCTTTACAAGGAACTTGTGCTATCTCTAATTCCTTAATTTGAAGAGTTTACCTTTGAGCACTTCCCCAGGGAAGAAAATCAGTTGGCTGACGTCTTGACAACCATGTCTTCAATGTTCAAGGTCGTGTGGGATAACGAAGCCCCTATGATTACAATTGAAAGATTCGATGAACCTGCGCACTGCTGTGAGCTTGACACTGATACAAAAAAGCCATGGTACCATGAGGTGATGAGATACATTGAGGCACAAGAGTATCCCGAGGGAGCATCCATCAATGACAGAAAGTTCTTACAAATATTTTCAGCTAAATTCTTGCTAAGTAACAGAATATTGTACAAGCACAACCATGATTCTACTCTACTATGATGTATGGGCAAGAAGGAGGCAGAGGAAATTATGGAAGACATGCACGATGGTCTCTTTGGTACTCACTCAAGCGGACATACGATGGCTAAGAAAATATTAAAAGATGGCTACTATTGGTCAACGATGGAGACTGATTTCCATCAACACTCTAGAACTTGTCACAAATGCCAAATCTATGCTGACAAGGTTCATGTCCCTCCTATCCCTCTGAACGTCATGTCCGCTCCGTGGCCATTTTCAACATGGGGCATTAACATGATTGGAGAAATCAAGCCCACTGCTTCCAATGGACATCGCTCCATTCTGGCCACTATTGATTATTTCACCAAATAGGTCGAAGCCGCCTCTTTTGCCTCAGTCACAAAGAACGTGGTAGCTAGATTTATCAAACAAAACCTCATCTGCCACTATGGTATCCCCGAAAGGATCATTAACGAAAATGGGATAAACCTCAACAATGCTATGATTATCGAACTTTACACTCAGTTCAAGATCAAGCACCAAAATTCTTATCCATATAGACCTAAAATGAATGGCGCAGTCTAAGCGGCCAAAAAAAACATTAAGAAGATTATGTAGAAGTTGGTAGTAACCTATAAAGACTGGCATGAGATGTTACCGTTTACTTTACATGTCTACCGTACTTCATTGAGGACATCAACTGGGGCAACTCCCTTTTCTCTAGTCTATGGCATGGAAGTTGTTCTGTCGGTGGAAGTTCATATTCCCTCACTGAGGATTATGAATGAGGCAGGCCTAGGCGAAGAGGAGTGGATTAAGACGAGATTGGATCAGCTAAACTTGATAGATGAAAAACGACTGGCTACTGTTTTTCATGGTCAGACGTACCTGTTATACCCCAATTTTTCCCCCTAAGATCCCTTCATCATACCATATTGATTCAATCACAACAAGATCACATTAGGGTTTTTGGTTCTCCTCTCTATCTTTAGCTTTGCTCTTTGACGAATCACCAAGCACCTTGACTTGTTTTCTTTTGTGATCATGAATGTGTTGTTTTGAATTTTCTTTCTAATTTATAAAATGCAATGTTGGTTTGTCTTACTTGTTAATAATGTAGGTAAAGGCAATGAGGTTTAGCAAGTTACTTCATGAGTTCATGAGTTTATTTCCATGCCCTAGTCATTTTCTTGAGAAGTCCAAACCTCACAATTGAAGTTGTTTTGGAAGGGATGGCATGGACATGTTATTTTGGTTCACTACATTTCCAAGTTATCAAGATTGATTCAAAAGTACAAGGGGTTGATTGAAGAAGTTGTCGTGGTTGGACAAGGCTTTGTTCCCATTGGTCAAAAGTGCATATTTCTCAAAATTCTCAAGATATGGAAGTTTATTTAGTGGCTATGGATTCTCATTTTAATCCTAAATAACTTCTATTTATAAAGCAAGAGTGTTGGTACAAGAAGGTTGTTCAAAATTGCCAAGGTTCCTCAAAGCACTTTCTTGATCTAGGAGCTAGGGTTTTGAACTTCAAAGAAGTATATCTTGCTCATCTTTTGGTATTTTTAAGTGATTCCAAAGACATACTTATCTTCAAAGGAGGGTTATTAACAAATCACTTCAAAAGTTTCAAGTAGTTTTCATGTGGAAGAAACTTGATGATGAAGAAAGATTACAAGTCCTCCAGATGAACCCATAATTTCTCATGTGTGACTTCAAATGATCATAACTTGGTCAATTTTTATCACCTTGGGCCCACTCTTTTTCCATCATGATCTTGAGGATGTGAACTTTATCCCTTATTTTATATGCAAAGTGAGAAAATAGATGGAAGATTCCCTAAGGATACAAAATATTATAGGTCATTTCATAATTTTTTTCCAACTTCAACAATTCATAACTCCCTCAATTTTTGGAGATTTTGAATGGTTCAAGTTTCAAAGTGTCATTTAATAGGTCTATTTCATGCCATCTTTTTTTATCAATAGAAAATTCCAAGTGGAAGGCCATGTTTGGATGCAAAACATTATAGGTCAATTTTGAAGAAAATTTTGAAATATTTATAAGTATGGAAAGTCAACCCTTTTTCTCCAACTTTGACTCAGTGCAACTTTCAGATCAAACATCCATTTGACTCCATTATTTTCCCATTGCAAAGCTTGTAACCTCATCTTTCTAAAGAATCAAGAATCATGCCCTAAGACCCCTTCAGCTGAGAATGCCATTGATTTGAACTTGGTAACTTGGAACTGAAGTTTCTTCAAAAGTCAGAATTTGAAATCATTGATTTAGCTTCTAAACACTTTGTTTCTGTGCGTTTTTGCCTCTAAACATGTTTAGTGAACTTCCAGAAGTGATTAGCACAACTAAGCGCACATTTTGGATGAGTTTTGATCAAATTAGAAGTCACACTTTTCTTGTTTGCAACTTCACACAATTTCCCTCCAAACTTCATCATTTCACACGCTTGGACATTCCATTTGATTCCCTATAAATAGAGGTTCACCCCTCATTCATTTTCTTAAGCTTGGATAGCCAGAATCACCCTGCCAAACTTGTTCCATAACTCAAATTTCTGCATCTTTGAAATCTCTGTTCAAGCCTTTTTCAATCTAATTTTTTAATTAATTTACCTCCCTTGATCTTCCCTGAAGCTAACCATATAATTACCTTCAAGAATCGTGCCCTATATTTCTCCATAGAAGTCTAGTTTCAGAGCTCTACAACTCAACTTCAATAGGTAGATTTCTTCATTAATTCTTCAAAACTTTGATATCATTGTGATGCTCTCATTGCCCTGGTTCTAGTCACAACACTTAATTTTATCTAGAAACATGTTTTGACCATGAAATTTCAAATCCCTTTTTAAAAATTTCCTTCCAAATTGCTTGAGCTACATTTTATATAAATTTTTATCGCAAAGGTGTGGTTGTCTTCGTCTTGAAGAGACGAAGCGAATGACATAGGTCTCGTGCTCTAATTTTACAGATTGAGCAACCTGGTTTTGGGACTGGCTGGAGGTTGAAGATGATCAACGTGTCATCCTTCAACCAATGAAACAACGCCATTTGTATTTTTTGAATTTCTTATTTACATTTGATTCAGTGCGTTATTCACTAATGACCATGATATGAACAGCGCGCCAGATCCCTTGGATTTGATTACTAACGCGTTTTGACTCTCATCCAATGGTCCACATATTTTTGACTTTATTTTTCTTTTCCGATTTTTAAATTTAATTGTTTTAAATTTAAAAAAATTATAGAAAATTTATTTTTAGTCCCAAAAATATGAAAATATTATGAAAAATATTTTTGATTTTTCTCTTTCTGATTTTTATTTTTTAACAATTTTATTTTGTGTTTTGATATTTTTTATAAATTTTCACTTTATTTGAATTGTTTTAAATGTTTTAAAATACTTTTATGCATTTTTAAATTCTGAAAAAAGATATGGAATGATCCAATGATATTATGACAAATATTTGTGACCTCATTTATTTTTTTATTTCTGACTTTGTTATTTTTTATCATTTTTTATTTATTTTACTCATTTCTTTTAATTTTAAAAATAGTTTCTGACTTTAAAAAAATACCAAAAATTTTATAAAAATATTTTAGTTCATTTCTGATTTTTCTATGGTCTTACTTTTTATTTCTTGATTAATTTGAACATAGTTGATATTTTTCTCTTTTATTTCTATTTTTAAACATTTTAAAACCCTTTTTAATATATATCTTAAATGCAATATTATTTTGTGTTTATTTTCTGGATAATCTTGGGTTGAATTTTTGATTATGAAATTTGTTAACATCATTGGATCCATGGTGTTGAGTTTAACTCCATAAAAATGGATGAATGATTATAATAATAGTTTGATTAAAATTTAATTCAAATGTGGTTTGTATATTCTTCCTCACCCCTCTTCATCTTATCCCTTTCTTATTGCACTAAGTGTTATTGGAGCATGATCTCTACATCATGTCTCAAAATAAATGATGCATAAATTGCTATTGACCGGCCTCAAAATAGGTGCGACTTCTACATAAGTCCACTTACGATTGCTTAACATAACACTAAATTTTGTCCCGATTCGAATAAATGATAATTCGTGGCCCAAACCTATGTTTGCAAGCCCAAGTATGTTAATTTGATCTCTTTGATCCAATAACCTTGAGATTTATTGTGTGGAGGCTTTGGTTCTACCAATCCTCTAATGGATCTACAACACTTTTGGTCAACGCGAATCACTCAAACATCGTTGATCATTAAATGGTACTTTTGAGGATTCCAAATGGATGATATACTTGACAAAAAGAAAATGCAACTTATTATGTGGAGGCTTTGGTTCTACCAATCCTCTAATGAGTTTCAAATGCAAGTTTCAAGATGGTCATCCAACTAACCACTAATTATTAAATTGTTTTTACTTTATGTGTTTTATTTTTTACACTTTATGTACCATTTACTTTAAGCATTACATTACATTTCATGTCATTTTTATTTTGCTAGCTTGAGCCCTTTTCTTTTCTCTTCTAAGACACCTAATAATAAACATGAATCATAAAAACCTTTAATAATACTTGGACTATTTGGAGACTATCCTTGGTATTATGGAGCATTGGACTTCTCGGACTTAGGATTAGAAACCTTGGCCCATGTTAGAGACCTTGTGATCTTAATTGATATTTTGTCTGGAGTTCTTGAGGTTTACCTCAAGGCATTGGTTATTTGTTTGTCTTGTATGCAGGTTATTGTGATTACATACTTTGTTTGTAATCTGGAATTCACTCGTATATAGCCGTTACTCTGCCCAATTTTTGTGAAGACTTAATACGCGTGAAGTTTGGTTCTCTCAAGAGGTTTAGTATCTTTGCTTGCTTGGTTTCAATCCAAAGAATGGGAATTCTATCTTGGCTCATAATTTCAAGTATTGGCTTCTTGTTGGTTAGATGGTTCTTATCCCTAGCTTTTACCTTATGCTTTAGGATAGTCTCTTCTTCTCCTCCCATCTTCTTTAATTTCAAAAACTCTTCTCTCTCCTTTTGAAAACTCTTCTTGTTTCTTTTAAACTTGAACAACTTTCATAATAAACTTGGACTTAGGTCCATGCATTTTTCAAAACCTTTTCATAAATAAACTTCAATCAACTTAATAATACCTTGACATTTTTTGTGAGAAGACTAAAAGTCAATCAATCTCATTTCAAACCATTTTGCCACTTTGGCTTTTTATTTTAAAACCTTCTTCAAAAGATTAGATTCTTGTCAATCTTTGTAGTGATGTAAACAACTATAATTCTATAATATGTAGTGAAGAGAGATATTTTCCACTTGGGTGTTGAGTGAGGCATTGTTGATTTTAAAATCCAAGCCATATCCTCCACTTTGATATGATGCAAATTCTCCTTTCTCATGATTGTGGATAGTAAGTATGTTTTTCCACACGGACAATGATGATGATGTCTTATCTTATAAAATCAATTAACATACTTATGTTTTAAAATACTATAAAAGAGGAACTACGTGTACCCTGATCCCCTATTGCACGAAAGGTGGTACGTAGGCACTAAAGGTTCGCAACCGCGGTGGGTGCAAAAACCATAAAAATATATTTATTTTCTCACCTTCACCATCCATTTTTAAACAACATTTTATAGCCAAAATATACAGATTTTAGAAAGAGGTTCATGCGGAGTACCATAGATGTTTAGGGTGCTAATACCCTCCCTTTGCATAACCAACCCCCTTACCTTGAATATTTCCCCTCTTTTTTGGGTTACTCTCTCTTTTCCCATTCCTTTGGAAACAATAAAGTGCGGTGGAAATTTTTTTCATTTTGATATGTATAACTCTAGCCAATCCAATGGTTTAGTCTTAAACATTTCCATCGCTACAGAAAAAATGGAGACTTCATTGGGGAAAGATTGACCTCTTGCTGGTCCATCCCTAAGTGGGTTGAGCCTATCTTTGTTTATATTTGTATATGTGCTATTGTTATTTATGTGTTATATGTTGTATATATGTCTGTCGGGATTTTCCTGGTTCTCAGGGGCTTGGTGATTTCTTATAATTCTTCTACCCGGACTATGGGAAAACTTAAGATAGGGCGGGCGGTATAGTCATGTTAACTTTGAGGGAGTAATCCCAAAAAAGGAGGCATGAGATCCCTCACTCAGTGGAGGCCCCTTTGACTGTAGTGTCATTTACCGAGTAATCGGGAAGACGTACTACTTTCGACCTGGGAGCCTGCTGAAGCTGAGGACCGTATAATACCTAACCCATCTTGGCCTTTTAGGTGTAGTGCGGAATCTATGATGGAGTAATCCGAAAATAGTTGTCACGCGATACTACGCTCGGATGAGTTTTTCTTGAGAATATTACTAATTACCGAGTTAATCGGGAAGTTGGTAATATCCAAAGGAAGGATGTAGACTCTAGGAACCTCTAGAACCTTTCTCGGCAGGTGATAACTTTTAGACCAACACCTTATGGGTAGTACCTTCGACCTCGTGCTCGTGACGTTGAACCTATGAACCCTATGTTTGTGATCTTTTGTGTGATTGTTGCATCATGCATCCATGCACTCATAAGCATCTTTTGAAGAAATTTTATTTCAAGGGACTTGAAAGTTGATCATTTGTGAATATCTCAGGTACCTTTTGACCATGGATTCTGGAAAAAGAAAGACCGAAAAATACAGTTTCAAAGATCCTAAGATAGATGAGTTGATCAGTCTAATTCCCGAGATAGAGTGTTCTGCAGATTTTCGAAAGAAGTATGGATCCATCATTCCTTTCATGAAGCTTAGGATGAAGGAGGGTATTCTCTCGACCTTGGTCCAGTTCTATGATCCGATGTATCATTGCTTTACTTTCCCTGACTATCAGTTGATTCCTACACTAGTGGAGTACTCTTATCTATTGGATTTACCTATTACCGATCGTGTTCCTTTTACTAGTTTGGAGGGTGAGTCAAAACCACATGAGATTGCTGCTTTGATCCATTTGGGGAAATCTGAGATGGAAGCCCATATGACTACTAAAGGAGGGATTAGAGGATTAGAAGCTCATTTCTTATTGGAGAAAGCTCGTTACTTTTCCAAGATGAAGAGTATAGTCGCTTTTGAGGCCATCTTTACTCTACTTGCTTACGGGTTGTTTTTATTTCCTAATGTGGATAAGTTTGTTGACGTTAATGCTATTAGGATCTTCATGATCGAAAATCCAGTTCCTACATTGTTGGGTGATTCTTATCTCTCATATGCCTCAATCTGATGCTTTATGGGATGTCAGGAAGGAACCCCGTTGGGCTCCTAAGATCATGGCACTTACTCACTCGGATATTGATTGGTATCATCGAGCTTACCAGGATGTAGAGATTGTTGACAATTATGGTAGTTTCCCCAATGTACCTCTTCTTGGTACAAAGGGAGGAATTAACTATAACCCTGTTCTTGCACGACGACAACTTGGTTATCCGATGAGGGATAAACCAAATAGTATTCATTTGAGCAGTTTCTTCTTGAAGGAGGGATAAGACCATAAGGAAGCTAGGGAGCAGTTGCGAAGACTTGGCGTCACATTCATAAGAAGAGTAGGAAAGACTTGGGACCTAGGGGGGGTGTTTCTTTGGAGCCATATCTTCAGTGGGTTCAAGCGAGAGCTATTCAGTTGAAGATGTCGTATTCTCGGGAAACACCTATGCCTGATTTGTTTGTGAAGACCACTCCTCCCTTATTGGATGATATAGAAGAGTTGCAGCTTGCTTTGGTCAGGATGCAGCGGGAAAAGGATGCTTGGAAGAATAAGTGTCCAAATTTATAGATTTCCTATAGAGCAGACTTGAAGGAGAAAAACGACTTGATTGAGATCCTTGAGAGTCGAGCGGTAGAGACTATGGAGAGGCAAGGAGATTTATTTTCTCCTAAGCCTCAGTTAGATGCTAGTTGCTCACTTCCTTATTCAGGAGATTGGAAGGAGGTTTCCACCAGGTATGCAGAAGAAAACCAGAGGTTGAAGGCTCAGATTTCCAAGCTTACAGGAAAGCGCCAGCGTAGAGAGTGATCTCTGGAAGCTTTATTTCTCAGGGTTTTAGACTTTATTTTCGTCTTGTACTTGGGATTGTTGAGACTTGTAACCTATTTTGAAGTTATTATAATAAAAAATTTCAGTATTTCAAATATGTTATTACTTTGATATTTGCAATGTGTTTATAAATCTTTAAGTCCCTTGAAATATTAATAACAAAAATAAATCATATGCACCACATATCATGCATCATATTACACATATTTCTTGCATTTGTTATGCATATCCAGGTGTCTTACCAAGCTTCTTTACTTCGTTTAGCAAGCTAACTCACCACTACAACACTCGGGCTAATTTCAGAAGGAAGATGGACAACTTAGAACAAGAGAATCGCGAGCTACACGAGGAGGTTTCTACTTTGAAGGCCGGCATGGACAATCTTACTGCTCTAATGGAATCTTTGGTGCCTACTCAGAATCAGCCACCGAGTGTTCAACCTCAATCGACAAGGGCCACTGCTGAAGCTCCGACTGTTCTTGTATCTACCACCCCAGATGTTGTTCAAAATCGCATGCCTCAAGGTTATCCATGGGGAATGCCAGAGAATTTTGCACCTGAAGGTTTCAATCTTGGTCCTCAAGAAGCTCCATTTGTTCAGACTATTGTTACTCTTACACCTCTTGTGGTGCATGTTGCTCCTGCTGCACCTCCTTCGATGAATTTGGTTCCATTTGTTAATGATGTGTGTGTCGTCCTTTTCCTCCACCAAGTGAAGACTTGGGTCTTTATGATAGAAAGTATGATTTTCAAGAGCAATTTTACAAGATGCAGAAGGAGATGAAGGCCCTTAGGGGAAAAGAGTTATTCGGGCAGAATGTGAATGAATTATGATTGGTCCCGAATGTTAAGATACCTGCAAAGTTTAATGTTCTGGAGTTCGTGAAGTACAAGGGCAACACTTGCTCTCGTGCTCATATGGTGATATATGTAAGAAGAATGTCTACCCATACTGATGATCAGTGTCTGCTGATTCACTTTTTTCAGGATAGTTTGACCGGTGCGGCGCTGAAGTGGTATATGAGTTTGGACAGCGTCAATATCCATACTTTTAATGACTTGGGAGAAGCATTTATCAAACAATACAAATACAACGTGGACATGGCGCCTGACCGTGATCAACTCAGGGCCATGATTCAAAAAGAAAGGGAATCATTCAAAGAATATGCACATAGATGACGTGAGGTAGCCGCCCAAGTGATTCCTCCCATGGAAGAGAAGGAGATGACTAAGATTTTCTTGAAAACTCTGGGTGCTTTCTACTATGAAAGGATGGTGGCAAGTGCACCAAGTGACTTTACTAAAATGGTAGGCACGGGTATCCGTTTAGAAGAGGTTGTAAGAGAGGGCCGTTTAACGAAGAGTGGAGGATCTGGAGGTGCAAAGAAGCCATCTTATGGGTTTACCAAGAAGAAGGAAGGGTATAAAAATGTTGTTATGCAAGAGAGGAGGGTTAATCCTCCTAGAAGAAAGTATTAGCGTCATTAGCAAGTCGCCTCAGTTACTTCAGTTGTTGGTGTAGCTCCAACCACCGTTGCTTATCAGAGACCATCCCAGTAGGGGAATCAAGGGTATAATCAGAGAAGGGAGAATTATGACACTATCCCTATGAGTTATACAGAGTTACTATCGGCATTGATTTAAAAGAAGTTGGTTCAGACCCGACCACCTCCCATTGTACCATCACCATTACCTTGGTATTAAAAAGCTGACCAAACATTTGCTTTTCATCAGGGAGCACCAGGGCATAATGTTGAGAATTGCTATCCTTAGAAGACTGAGGTGCAGAAATTGGTGAAGTCTGGTATTCTATCTTTCAAGGATGTGGGTCGTAATGTGAAAGACAATCTTCAACCCAAGCATGGAGGAGCGAATGCTGTGAACATGGTGTCAGGTTGTCCAGGCGACTTCAGGATTTTTGATATTCATCTGGTTAGAGGAGATTTGGTGAAAATGCATGCAGACCTCTGTGACTTTAGCTACTATACGCATGACCATTCCGGTTGTGCTATTTGCAGTATAAACATACAGGGTTGTGATAAGATAAAGGCTGATTTGCAGAAGATGATGGATGAGGGCCTCATCCACATAAACAGGCCTAGGGCAGAGTATGAAGAGGAGGTGAACATGGTTTCTGGATGTCCTGGAGAGTTTAGAATTTTTGATGTGGAGCACATGAATGAGGATCTTGTACAAGTGCACGCTACTTTTTGCCACATGGCTGGTCAGGTGGAACATCAGTATGGATCTTGCCGAATTTGCTGCTGGGACTCCCGAGGATGCTCAATCGTGAGGAAAGGTGTTCAATTGTTGTTGGATAAAGGAACTATCAAGGTTACAGGTCAAAAGGATGATTACCATGAAGTTGATACGATTGAGATTTGTTTGGCTGAAGAAGAGTCAGATGATGAGTATACCTCTGCAGATGAGTTCTTCTCCTCAGATGAAGATTTATTTTCCAGAGATGACTCCATAATGACTGATTGTGTTGAATAAGGGGTAAACATAATAGTGCCTTGTTTTTGTGCACCCGCCCATTTTGAAGTTGAATATCATAGCAAGCCGGCTATTACCCCATTGGTGATTAGTTTGTCGGGTCATGTCTCCTACAAGTCAGTTAAGGTTGTACCCTACAAATATAACGCTACAATCTTAGAGAATGGTGTGGAAGTTACCATCCAGCCAATGCCTGATGTTAGAAATATTGTTGAGACTAGCAGAGTGACCCGCAACAGTCGTATATTTGCACCAGTTGTTCGTAGAGATGTAAGCGCTGGAAAGAAAATTGCTGAGAATGTTGAACCCAAGAAGGTTACGGGTGAATCTAGTGGAGCTACGTTAGAGAAAGAAGTGGATGATATTTTGTAGATAATCAAGATGAGAGACTACAGAATTGTAGATCAGCTATTGCAGACTCCTTCAAAAATATCTATCTTGGCTTTATTGATGAACTCCTCTGCTCACATAGAATCTATTATGAGGGTATTGGACCAAGCTTTTGTGAAAAGTGACATGCCTATAGACCAATTCAGCAGTGTAGTAGGGAACATTACGTCATGTAATAACCTGAGTTTCTGCGACGATGAATTTCCAAATGAAGGAAGGAATCATAACCTGGCCCTCCACATCTCTATGAACTGCAAGAATAATTCACTATCCAATGTTCTGATTGATAATGGATCCGCTTTGAACATTACACCGAGGAGCACGCTTATGAAATTGAAATATCAAGGAACTCCCATGTGCCCAAGTGACATTATTGTGAAAGCGTTTGATGGATCAAGGAAATCTGTTATTGGTGAAGTGGACTTGCCTATTCATATAGGACCAAATTTGTTTCAGATTACTTTCCAGGTCATGGATATTGTACCCGCTTATGGATGTTTGCTAGGAAGGTCGTGGATACATGAGGCAGGGGCTGTCACTTCGACTTTACACCAGAAGCTGAAGTTTGTACGTGAAGGAAAAGTGGTAATTATAAATGGAGAACATGCATTATTAATATCTCATTTGTCCTCTTTCGGCATTGTGAAAGCGGGTGAAGCTGCTGTCAGAACCCAGTTCCAAGCTTTATCCATTGATAATATAAGGGGAAATGAGAATTCTGTGGTTTCACTTAAGGATGCGCAGCAGGTTGTGCGTAAGGGTCATAGTGAGGTATGGGGACAAATTGTGGATCCACCTGTAAACAAGAACATAGTTGGCTTGGGGTTCTCTTTGAAGAATGACAAAGGTAAGAGCGTGAAGCCGAAGTCTGCTGCAGTCAAGTATCAAGATATCTTTCGTAGTGGGGGTTATCTTCATCCAACTGTTTCCGGGATTAATGCCATTGTGGAAGATGAAGTAGAGCCAGAAATGCCGAATTATGTGACGCACGGAGTTAGGGTTCAGAACTGGATCACCATTGATGTTCCCTCTTGCATACATGTTTCAAAGTAATTTGTTTTGTTAATATTTTTGAAAAGCTTTCACTCTGCCCAAGGTGAAAGTATTAATATTGTACGGGCTTATCTGTTTGCTATGACTTTTAAAATCAATAATAAAAGTTGTCTTTGTTTCCCAATTGTATTTTTATTTTTTTGCTTTTTCTTGGAAAATGGTAATCAGAAAAAACCTTTCAAAATAAATAATAACTTAAATTAAATCTGCACGATCACTTGTTATATGTGTCAGTTTCTAAAAATAATCTTAAATCATATGTGCAAATTAATTAAAAACCCGTTGAACACAATGACCCTGCACCCTCTCTCAACTTTGAATGTCTTGTGTATAGGGCCGAAGAAGAAGACTATGATGAGATTCCGGAAGAGGTCTCACGGTTGCTTGAGCACGAGGAAAATGCCATTCATCCATATAAAGAGCCATTGGAATTAATCAATTTGGGTTCAGAAGAAGATCCGAAAGAAGTCAAGATTGAAGCATTGATGCATCCTGATGTGAAGAGCAGGTTGATTGAGTTGTTGAAAGAGTATGTGGATATTTTTGCTTGGTCTTATCAAGATATGCCTGGTCTAGATATAGATATTGTAGAGCACCGTTTGCTGTTGAAGCCAGAGTGTCCGCCAAACAAACAAAAGTTGCAAAGAACTCACCCGAATATGGTAGTGAAGATCAAAGAGGAAGTTCTAAAGCAGATTAATGCCAGTTTTCTTGTGACATCAGTGCACCCTCACTGGATTGCCAATATTTTCCAAGTACCTAAGAAAGACGGAAAAGTTTGCATGTGCGTAGATTACAGAGATCTAAATAAAGCTAGTCTTAAAGATGATTTTCCATTGCCACACATTGACATGTTAGTGGATAGCACAACAAAATTCAAATTATTCTCGTTTATGGACGGATTTTCCGGGTATAATCAAACAAGAATGGTGTAATACGGTGGGAGAACTGACTTGAGGGTTTTGCGTTTTATCGCAAATGTTGCGGTTAGAAAGAGTCGCCACCGACTTTTCTTTTATCCAAAAGGAAAGGTGAAAAAGCACAGGAAAGACCTTTGAGATTGTTTCTTGAGTTCGGGGGGTAGATTATGAAAAGGGAAGATATTAGCACCCTTTTCATCCATAGTTTTCCATGGGATCTTAGTTACTTGCTAGATCACTTCCTTTTGTTTGAAATTGTGATTTGTGTGGTTTTTTTAAAGTATTTTGTAAAGAGGCCATTGTTTAGGCAATCTTTGTAATGATTCTCGTTCGTAAGAATGTATTCAAAGATGTTGATCTTTTGAAAATGTTTTCAAGTTTGTAAGATGTTTGAAAGTGTATGTGTTTGTTTTGAAAATAGCAAGGATGTTTGTTTTGAAATGGAGCAAGTAATTAGGAGCAATCTACCTACTCAAATGTCTTTCTTGTTCATTTTCTTTTCCTTTGACATTGTTGTCTTACCATTGATTTGGTAAGCAACCCTATCTTTGGATCTTAGCGGGACGAGCATGGGTCATCGTATAACCATGATTAGCAATGTTGCAAGGTATCTTAGCATTCTTTTTGAGGGACTAAGATCATTTGTATGCGAAAACGTCCATGATTCATTGATGTCATATGAAAATGAGATAATAACCCTTATAAATGGACCGTTGTGCCTCGGGTAAGACACAAGGTTTTAAGAGTGCGAATTGTTTTAATATTACAGATCCAACAAAATGTAAAGACAAATTACTGTGGGATAAAAGTGATCGGGACAAAATCTCTAGCCTCCCAGTTGCTGATCCCTCCACTGACAGTCAGGAATATCAAGTCTTCCAAGTCACATCTATCTTCATCACCTTCTACGGTGTTGACCTCGCAGTTTCTGATCTTCAGAGGTGGTCCTCCGGCACGAGCGCGGCGTACAACCTTCTGAGCACTGGAAGTGAAACATAGGCCAAACTTGTTAGACTTATATGGGATATCTGGGTGTTGTCCCCAGATAGTGCAACCACCTTCTTCTACCACTGCTTTGGCATCCTTCAGAGATGACATCTGGAGTGGAGGCCTTGTAATCTTGGGAACAACCTTGGTTACCGCCACATCTTGCGGGACCTCTTCAAATGTTGGAATGGAGTTTCAATAAATTCACCATCTAATTCCACATATCTGAAGGAATTGATATGGATGATCATATACTCTTCTTCTCCATGAGCGGTGATAATCTTCCCTTGAATCGGATATTTCACCATTTGGTGCAACGTAGAAGTGACAACGCCAGCATTGTGAATCCATGGTCGGCCTAGCAAGCAAGAATATGAGGGACGAATATCCATTACATAAAAAGTTGAATCAAAAGTTTGTGTTCCAACTTTTATGGGAATGTCTACCTCCCATGTACCATCCTTTTCGAGCCGTCAAAAGCCCTTACTACTATGTTACTTGGTTTCAATGTCAACCCTTCACAGTAAATCCTATCAAGAGCTTTTTTAGGAAATACATTCAGAGATGAGCCAGTGTCCACCAAAACATGGGCCAAGGTTATGCCCCTACATTCAACTGAGACATGCAATGCCTCATTATGCTTCCTTCCTCTTGGTGTTAAATCAGCATCTGAAAAACCTAGACCATTATCTGCAGTCAAACTGGCTACGCAGTCTTGAAACTGATCGGTAGATGTCTCTTGGGATACATGGGCAGTTTTCAGGAATTTTACCAAGGCTTTTGCATGCGCCTCGGAACATAGTAGTAATGCCAGCATGGCAATTTTAGAGGGAATTTTCCCCAGTTGTTCAACTACATCGTAGTCGCTTCTCTTTATGATCTTCAAAATTTCCTCCATCTCTTTCCGGGAGGTCTCAGGGATAGCCAATGACTGAGCCTTTGTCCGGACAGGCTCAATCAGAATACTTTTACCTCGAGTCTCGGTTAACTCGGCAGCAGGAGTGTTAGTAGAAATGATAACAGGGGTTGTAACAGCTTTGTCAGTTGGAGTATTGTTGGAGATGATTGTAGGACCGGGAATAACCTTCGGAGGGGTAACATTAACGGTAATGATTACGGGTCTAGAAACATCCTTTGGGGGAGCAATTTATGGAGAGAAGATTCTACCACTTCGGGTAATCTTGCTAGTTCCTACAATATTACCGATGTCAGAGTTGACCTTCTCAAAGCTTGAATCTTCGGCGGCTGGCCAGTCCTGCTTGATACCATGGTAATAGACATCCCCTCCATAATTCCATGGTACGGTTTTGTTTGATGAATATGGGACTGGTCCAGGCATTTTAATCATTAAAGGAGTTTCTTTCAGAACTGATGTAATTCTAACGGGTCTTTTGGTGGAGACCCTGGAAGAATTGGCGGAAATGGTAATGATAGAAACATATTCAAAAGGAATAGGTGGAACAGAAGTCTTTTCAAACAAAATTTCTTTGTTATTTATTAGGCACTAAATGCCTGCTTTCAACAAAGAACAGCTGGTTGGTGGGGACAAACAGAGATGGCAAACTTCATTACAGCCCGGGAACACACCGACATTCAACAAGTTCATTTTAACAGTCAGAAGTGGGGTCATAAGTTCATCAACTGAAGTAACAAACAATCCTTCTTCAATGGCATTGGTATTATGGCCATGTCTGGGCATAGGGGCAGAAATGACATTTGGCTTTTTGGGCACATCGAATTCAATCTCTTTTGCTTCAATGAGGTCTTGTATTTTGTTCTTTAGATCCCAACAATTATTAGTATCGTGACCAGGACTCTCAGAGTGATATGCGCAACGGGCATTGGGATGATAGTGAGGAGATGTTGTATTGGGGTTTTTCGGAGCTTCTTTCAAGGTCATAAAATTAGATCTTAGTAGATGTAGTAATCCCTGAGACGGGGTCATGTTAATTCTGGTGAACTGCCTGACCGGTCTTTCCATCCTCGGTTAATTGTTTCTTTGCTGATCAGGCACAGGCTTAGGAATCATAACAACTCCCACCATTGGTCGGCGTTCAGCCCTATCTTGGTTTCTTTGCGGATATAAAGCAACAACCTCTTTCTTTCCGACGAAAGGCTTCCTTACAGCTATAAAAGAAGATGTATCTCTCTGAATCTTCCCACTCTTTATACCGGCTTCTACCCTTTCTCTGGTCAATATTAGTTCAGTAAAGCCTGTAGATGAACTTCCAATTAAATGATTGAAGAAGGTACCAGACAAGGTGCCCAAGAACATGTCTACCAATTCCCTCTCAGATAGAGGGGGTTGAACTCTTCCAGCCAAGTCTCTCCATTTTTGTGCATAATTCTTGAAACCTTCATTAGAAACCATGGCCATACTCTGGAGTTGAGTACGGGTAAGCGCCAGATCAACATTGTATTGGTATTGTTTGTAGAAGGATGCAGAAAGATCTTCCCAATTGTGGACGTTGGCTCTTTCTAGTTGGTAAAACCAGTCAAGTTGAGTTCCATATAAACTGTCTTGGAAGAAATGTACCCATAAGTCTTTATCAGCGGTATGGGGTTGTATTTTTCGCACATATGACCGGAGATGCATTTTAGGGCATGAAACTCCGTCATATCTGGCGAACACAGGTGCTTTGAATTTCGGAGGAATTACAATCCCCGACACCAAACCCAATTCCTCAAAGTCCAAGCCAGTCACTTTTTGGATTTCCATCGCACTCAAACGCTCTTCGAGATGTCTATACTTGTCATCAGCTTGAGGGTATTGTTCTTCCGAATAGTCTTCTTCTTCCTCTTCCTCTTCCGATTCTGATGGGACAACAGTTTCCTTGCCTTTACCATCTTGATTGTCTCTTTCATTGGATGTTGTTGCAAAGTTTAAGGTCCTTCTTGTCTGCTCATGAAATCTTCTTCCCATGTTTAGGACTCTGATTATGTTCTTTTTCTTCTTTTTCCTTTCTTCAGCCAGCAAAGTCTTCAATTCCTCTTGTCCTTTGGCCAAGGTCAATAGCAACTATTGAAACTGTATATTCTGAGCTTGGAGGTCCTTCATTGTTTGCTCTAGATCCATCTTACTGAAATAAACAGTAGAGAGATGAGGAGACTTGTTGCAAGAAACTTGCTTATGTTATGATGAATGGTAAATGCATATGCAATGTTTTCAAGGATTTTAAGATTCAAATTTGTTTTAGACAAAAAGGAAGCACACATTATATTAATAGATTAAAGCTTGAGTACATCAATGCCTTCTTGGGCAAAATAATACAAAAACTCTAAGATAAAAAGGTAGTACGCATCCTCTTTGGTGCAATGTAGGCATTCAGAGTTTGCTCCTCATGAAGTAGTCTAGTGAGTTCCAAAACCTTCTTCTCGCTTACGTAGAATTGGGCTTCGAAGGTATCTCGCTCTCCCTTGAGTTGTATCCAATCCCTTTGTAGGTCTTCAAGAGAGGTAGGCATGTTAGGATGTAGGATAGTGTATGGAACATCTCCTTCCATGACGAGCTCAATAATTACTAGGAGAACAGAGGGATAAGGCACCATAAGACTCTGAGTGCGAGTTCGTACCCATTTGAGGTAAGGCTCAAGAGGGATGGAATTTGTTCCCTAAAGTCTTGTTGTCCACCTTGTTTAACATCCTCCAAGCTCGGATAAATCTCTGGTGAAGACCTTGATCATCGTTGTCGTAGTCAAATACCAAACCTTGAATCAGCATCTCATGCGGACCATCCCTTCGGGCATAACCAAACTGTCTTAAGGCTAAACAGGGGTTGTAGGTGATACCTCCCCTAATTCCAAGTAAAGGGACATTAGGGAATTCTCCATAACGGTCAACAATGATAACATTCTCTTTGGATCGGGAGCACCAATGAATGTTTGAATGTTTGAGCGTCATCAACCTTCGTGACCACTTGAACCTTGCTCATTCTTTAATACAGATTGGGGAAGATGAGAAATAAACCATCTTGCCAAGAGAGGAGTGCAACGCATAAGGACACCTCTTTTCCTCATTGTGCGGGTGTGAAAAGAGTGTAGGATATCTCCTAGCAATGTAGGCACCGGGTTGCGGGATATGAAGATTTTGATGGTGTTGATATCTATGAGTTGGTCAGGGTTTGGAAACAAAACCATCCCATAGATGAGGAGAGCCACAATTTCCTCAAAGGCTTTCAAGTCCAAGGAATTCCAACAGCTTTAGGCTTTCTCAAACAGGAACTTTGCTAGGAAACCTTTGACACCACTCCTTGTTTCCCAATGAGTTGTGATATCAGATGAGTGCAAGTGTAGAACTTGAGCAATCTCTTCTGGCTTTGGGTCTCTTTATGTACCGTTGAAAGGTAGTTGATTGAGAATGGGAATCCTCAAGAGTTGGGATAATTCTTCCAAAGTAGGCACAAGTTAATAGTCGGGAAATGTGAAGCAATGGTGTAAAGGATCAAAGAACTGAAAGAGAGCCTTCGTCATATCCTCATCTGTGTTGGAGGTGACCAAATTGAGTAGGCGACCATGTCTCTCGGTGAATGGATAGTTTTCAGGAATCCTTGAAGCTAGCTCCTTGAGTTGTGGAGGGATCCTTACAAGATTGACTTGAATAATTTTCCTGCGAAGTGAATCCATATCCTACAAAACAATAACAAAGATGAATCCCAAAATCCTTGAAATGGTTAGTGGATGTATATGATGTTCATGATGTTATGTACAAATATGCATATACAAACAAAACAAACAAATCCTTAGTTTAGGCTTGCATAGAGTTTTATAGGTAAGTACCCTCTTGATGTTAAGTTGGCTTAAACCTGTCCTAGTAATAGTAACCGGGTTCTAAGGAGCTCAAAATCACTAGATTGTTTCCTTGGTCATTATTTCAGCTCAAGCCTCTTTAATGGCGACCGAAATATTCCAAGAAACCAAACCTCAATGAGTGTAGTATCGAGTATCTACCAACTTCGGACTGCACCAAAGTCGGTCATCTCACTATGTCCTAAAGGCCAATTTGGTCAAGTAAAGGTTCTAAAAGTTCATTAGTGCTTCATGACATCACTCAGCGGCCCCGTATTCTCTTTGATTAACTCAAAGGCTACTGGTACCCACAAATATGTTGCACTAACGTAGCTATTGCTTAGACCGTGGAGGTATACCCCGCACAGTTTCCACAATGTATTGCTACTTACCTATAATGTATCCCAAATCCTGGTAGAGGATTCAAACCCAAACAAAGAACCATAATGTAAAGCATACAAGTCAAACAATGTAAGCAAATAAATGTGATCTATCCCTAAGGTAACCCCACTTTTAGAATTTTCCCCAGCAGAGTCGCTAGTTCTGTGATACGGTGGGAGAACTGACTTGAGGGTTTTGTGTTTTATCGCAAATATTGCGGTTAGCAAGAGTCTCCACCGACTTTTCTTTTATCCAAAAGGAAATATGAAAAAGCACAGGAAAGACCTTTGAGATTGTTTCTTGAGTTCGGGGGGTAGATTATGAAAAGGGAAGGTATTAACACTCTTTTCATCCATGGTTTTACATGGGCTCTTAGTTACTTGCTATATCACTTGCTTTTTTTTTTAAATTGTGCTTTGTGTGGTTTTTTTGAAAGTATTTTGTAAAGAGGCCATTGTTTAGGCAATCTTTGTAATGATTCTCGTTCGTAAGAATGTATACAAAGGTGTTGATCTTTTGAAAATGTTTTCAAGTTTGTAAGATGTTTGAAAGTGTATGTGTTTGTTTTGAAAATAGCAAGGATGTTTATTTTGAAATGGAGCAAGTAATTAGGAGCAATCTACCTACTCAAATGGCTTTCTTGTTCATTTTCTTTTCCTTTGACATTGTTGTCTTACCATTGATTTGGTAAGCAACCCTATCTTTGGATGTTAACGGGACGGGCGTGGGTCATCGTATAACCATGATTAGCAATGTTGCAAGGTATCTTAGAATTCTTTTTGAGGGACTAAGATCATTTGTAAGGCAACTTAGATAGCGTCATCGAGGGACTATTATCTTGTATTGGTTTGTTTTTGCTAAGATACCTCACATGCGTAATATGGTCATTTTGTAAGGAAACCAAGTGGATTTTACCCTAGGGGTTCTTGTGTGCAAGTGTGTTGTTTTCATGCTTGATTTTGTCTTAAATTAGGGTTTTCTACTTGATTGGTTTTAATCTTTTCATACAAACCCTAATTACTAGCATGTTATATAAAAGCGATAAATTGCGAAATTTAAAGTTACTACGCTATTACAACATTTGTGGGGGGGGGGGGGGGGGGGGTGTACAATTTGTGAATGGGGATTGCAATAATATAAACCTAATTAATCTATTACAACCAAATTGAATATGTACAAATAATCGAAGAAATATATAAAGTACAAATGCAAATGGAAAGAAACGATTTTTCTTGGTTTGGATTTTTTTTATATGAAAGAGGTTTTAATCTAAACCTAATTAGAGAAAAATAATTAAATAAAAATTAAACTAACTTAAATTAATTAAGAAAAGAAATTAATTAAGAAAAGATTTTTGAATAAAACCCGAATTCTATTTAGTTGATTAAAAGAAAATAAGTTTAAAGAAAAAAAGTATTTTTGTATTTTTGTCTTGAAAATAATATATGGTGTTGTGAAATATTTTTGGCCTTTTTTATATTAAAATAAATATACTTAAATAAATAATAACCTAGTTTTAATTTAATTTATAAGGTAATTAGTAAAGATAAATAAAGTATAATGAATAAAAATAATTTTTGTATGGAAACAAATATTTAAATTATATCAAACATAAATCTACTATTTTTATATTTTTTATGATTTTTTTGGTAATTTTAGAAAATATATTTAAAAATAAAAATGAAATAAATAAGTAAATAAAAATGAATGGGCCAGGGGGTGTCAAAAGTAAGCAAGGAGGTGAGCTAGAAAAAAAACAATGCCAGGCCCAAAGGGCCCAGCGCCTGCAAAAAAAGCGTTCGAGGATCAGAAAATATGAAAAATACAAAAGGGGAGTTCACATTGGTTCGAACCCTCGCCCTTTAGGTAAGAAGTGACTTAGTACGCGCGCGCTTGCCACTGGGGTGGCTGTTTCATCCGTTCATACAACCAAACCATAAATATATAAAATAAAACGAACCCTGAGGCTTACTTCATCTTCTTCCTCGCGCCTAGCCAGACCACCTGTATTTTCTTCATCTCTCCACAAAAATGGAAAGTTCAAACATGAAAGTTGTGGTGTTTCTTCCCACGAATCTAACTACATAACTTATGTAAGCTAAAAGTTAAAGATGAAAACTAATTTTGCTGGCCCTAAATTGAAACCTAATTTTCTTAGAATTTCAAATCCAAAATTCTCTATACACAGTCAATATAAATGGGAACTATGAACATGGTCAGCTTTAGAGCAAAGATATCTACATTTTGTCTTCACAAATCAGGATCAAATGATGCTTGTATGAAGAGATAGAAGTTTGAAAATTTACCTCTTGCATCTGGAGTCGTGAATGGAGTTTGAGCAACTTTTGAGATGGCCTGAGGATCTTTTTAGCTTGCCTGGACCTCCTTAAGTGTATTCTAACTCCTACGTTGCCTTGAAAGTTCCTGAACCTCTCTACTCAAGTCAACCTGCAAGCTTGATGTTTGAAAATGGTGGATAGTGATGGGGGAGTTAAAGTCTTGAAACAGGGGCCTGGATTACTTTGGTATGATGTATAGAAGGTGTTTGAATGATTGGTTTTCAAAACGCATGAGTGGAAATGAAGATGATGAGTTTTGGTTTAAAACTGTGTATCAATAGTGTTTTTGAGCAGATTTATGGTTTTTGAGTGTTTGAGATAGTTTCAGGGCACTAGCATTCATGTTTCATCTTGAAAATAATGTATTTACTTATAGGCAAGAGGTTTTGAGGCTTGAAACAACTCAGAAATTGAAATCACATGTTATGGCTTGGTTACTTATTTTTGAAGCAAAGTTGACAAACATGGTTTCAATGTGAAGTGCAAGGATTTGCGCGGTGGTCAGCAGGTTGTAGACATGTTGCTTCTTGATTTTAAATGCTTTTGATTCATAAACAACAATGTATGGGATCAAGAAGAGTTGACATTGTGATTAAAGTCACTTTTCCAAAATGGAAGTGGTGACTTTCTTCCCAAAATGGAAATGCAACTTGGATAATGGCTCAAATGCTTGGACAATGGCTCTATAAGTTGTGTAAACATTAAATTATTGAGTGATTAGCAAGTTTGAAGCCTGCAAAGCAATATTTGTACAACATGCTTGAAGATTGGATCAAGTGTTCTTCACAAAATTGCTTGTAATTCAAGTTTGGAAACCCTAACTTCTTGCCTTCGATTCTCCTTGATCAAGAATGATATCAAGGAGTTCTTGGACATTTCGGAAAGCTTGCAATGTTCTCTTCAACTCATATTTGAATTTCTTCTTAAGATTCCCCTTGGAACTATGTAAAAAATTTCCATGAAGTTAGGTCAAAAATCTGCCTAACTAGGGCAAAATTTCACTAAGTCTTTTTTAGTTCATGAGCATGTATTCACAAAATTATAACTTGAGATCCAAGCACTTTTAGGAAAAGTTGTGTTAAGAAAAGTTGTAGCTTTCATGGAGATCTACAACTTTCATGTTTGAAGTTTCTCTTGAATCATCATGTATCATGATGAAAATTTGGCTCAAAGTTATGAAAAAAACATGAGTTTTCAACACAGAAAAATTTCTAAGTTTAGAAATTTTGACTTTTCAAAATGAAATCTTGACTTTTTGATTTCTTGTTGAATAAGTTTCATATTTTGACATGTTTTGATGAATTATGATCTTTGACACTTGAATTTGACCAAAAAGTCAATGTTTGACTTTTCAGTATACAGTTGACTTTTGATCAATTGACTGCAAAATTCATCTGTCAATCTAATGGACTTGCAATGTTTTGAATCATGTCATTAGGTTAAAATGATTCCATTGGAATCTTGAGATCATGCCTTAAACCAATTGACCATTTGCTAGGTCAAAAATCAGAAATTTCCCTTCCTCAATCAAAACCCTAATTTTGACCATTTTGCCCTTTTGATGATTTGATCAAATTTCTTGAGGAATTGTGGTACAAACTTGATCAAATGATACATATGAGTCTAAAATATTTATGTGGATAAAAAATTATGAAGTTTGACTTTAAATTGGCCATGGTTGACTTTTTCCCAATACAGTTGATTTTTAGGTCAACTGTTCAATTGACTGATCAAAAGTGTGATCCAAGGCTTGAAACTTGACATGAGTAATATTGGGGGTCCATAATGATCCATGAAAGTCATATGAAGCATTGATAGTCAAAAATCCTTGTGCAAACTCAAATCCTAATTTTGGTCATCAGTGCATAAGGAGGTGTCTTGAACTGATCAAACCCTATTGCAGTCTTGAGTCCAAGGAGACCTTGTGAGAAAACTCTTGATAAGTGAGAGGGCAAATTTTGGGGTACAACAAATAGCTCCAGAGGACATGGAAAAACAACGTTTATCACACCCTGAGGAACATTTTGTTACAGAGTAATGCCCTTCGGGTTGAAGAACGCTGGTGCAACGTACCAGAGGGATATGACAACCCTATTCCATGACTTGATGCACAAGGAAATTGAGGTATATGTTGATGACATGATTTCTAAATCCCAGACTGAAGAAGGGCGTGTAGAAGATTTATTGAAGTTGTTTCAGCGTTTGAGGAAGTATTGTCTCCGCTTGAATCCAAATAAATGTACCTTCGGTGTATGATCAGGGAAATTATTGGGTTTCATTGTTAGCCAGAAAGGAATTGAAGTTGACCCTGAAAAATTCAAAGCAATTCAAGATATGTAACCACCAAGAACTGAAAAGCAAGTCATGGGGTTCCTCGGGCGTTTGAATTATATTTCCATATTCATTTCTCACATGACTGCAACGTGTGAACCGATCTTTAAGTTGTTAAAGAAAGATCAAGGTTGTGTATGGACAGATGACAGCCAAAGGGCATTTGAAAGTATTAAAGAATATCTTCTTGAACCTCCTATCTTGCTCCTTCATGTTGAAGGAAGACCATTGATTATGTATCTGACAGTGTTAGATAATGGGGAAGAACAGCATGAAATGGGGAAGAAAGAGTATGCCATTTATTATCTCAGTAAAAAGTTTACTGATTGTGAGTCGCGGTATTCCATGTTGGAAAAGACATGTTGCATACTGGCCTGGGCAGCAAAATGTTTGCGGCAGTATATGTTGAATCACACTACTTGGTTGATCTCCAAAATGGATCCAATCAAGTACATTTTTGAAAGCCTGCTCTTATTGGGAGAATTTCCCGCTGGCAGATGCTGTTATCTGAATATGACATCGAATACCGCACTCAAAAATCTATTAAGAGCAGCGTGTTGGAAGATTATCTTTCTCACCAACCAGTTGATGATCATCAGTCTGTGAAGTATGATTTTCCCGATGAGGATGTGATGTTTTTGAAAGTGAAAGATTTTGATGAACCGTTTCCTGAGGAAGGTCCTGATCTTGAATCTCGTTGGAGTATGACATTTGATGGAGTTGTGAATGCTTATGGTAAAGGAATTGGTACTGTGATTGTCACTCCACATGGATCACACATTCCTTTTACTACAAGGTTAACATTTAATTTTACTAATAATATGGCAGAATATGAGGCTTGCATCATGGGTCTCGAGGAAGCTATTGATCTCAGAATAAAAATTCTAGATGTGTATGGTGATTTAGCTTTGGTAATAAATTAGATTAAAGGAGAGTGGGATACTCGTCACCCCAGCTTGATCCCTTATAAATATTATGCTAGAAGATTGTTACCCTTATTTAATAAATTAGAATTCCATCACATTCCTAGAGATGAAAATCAAATGGCGGATACTCTGGAAACTCTAGCTTCTATGTATCAAGTGAATACTTGGAATGATATACCTCGAATTATGGTTCGACGACTAGATAGGCCCGCTCATGTGTGCATCGAATACAGATAGAAAGACATTGAGAAGATTGGCTGGCAGCTTCTTCCTCAGTGAAAATGTGTTGTACAAGAGAAATTATGACATGGTCTTGATCAGATGCATGGATAGACACAAAGCAGACAAGTTGATGCATGAGGTTCATGAAGGCTTATTTGGAACACATGCCAATGGATATTCGATGGCTAAAAAGATGCTAAGGGCAAGTTACTATTGGATGACAATGGAATCTGACTGTTACAAATTTGCAAAGAAGTGTCATAAATGCCAGATTTATGCAGACAAGATTCATGTGCCTCCGACACTTCTCAATGTGATCTCTTCCCCATGGCCTTTCTCTATGTGGGGTATTGACATGATTGGGATGATAGAACCCAAAGCTTTGAATGGACACTATTTCATCTTGGTAGTAATTGATTACTTCACCAAATGGGTGGAAGCTGCTTCATATGCTAACGTTACCAAGCAGATGGTTGTGCGCTTCATGAAGAATAATCTTATATGTCGGTATGGTGTGCCGAGAAGAATTATCACTGACAATGGCTCGAATCTGAACAACAAGATGATGACAGAACTTTGTGAGGAATTCGAGATTGTGCATCACAATTCATCTCCGTACAGGTCAAAGATGAATGGGGTTGTTGAAGCTGCTAATAAGAATATCATGAAGATTATCCAGAAGATGGTTGTTACTTATAAGGATTGGCATGAAATGCTCCCTTTTTCTTTGCATGGCTATCAGACATCTGTCCGCACTTTAACAGGAGCAGCCCCGTTCTCCCTGGTGTATGGAATGGAAGCGGTACTCCCAATTGAGGTTGAGATTTCCTCTTTGCGTGTGGTAATGGAAACCAAGTTGTCAGAGGCTGAATGGGTCCCGAACAGGTTTGACCAATTGAATTTGATTGAAGAGAAGAGAATGACGGCTTTGTGTCATGGGCAGTTATACCAGAAGAGAATGAAGAAAGCTTTTGATAAGAAGGTCAAGCCTCGTGAATTCAGAGAAGGAGACCTCGTGCTCAGGAAGATTATGTCTTTTAACGCTGATTTTAGGGGCAAGTGGAATCCCAATTTTGAAGGCCCATATGTTGTCAAGAAAGCCTTCTCTGGCGGTGCATTAATTCAAGAAACTATGGATGGAGAGGAGTTCCCACGTCTCATGAATGCTGATGCAGTCATGAAATACTTCGCCTAAAGAAATAAAAAAACATCTCGCTAAGTTGAAAACCCGAAAGGGCGGCTTAGGCAAAAAAAGCGTCTCGGTAGGCTGAAAACCCGAAAGGGCGGTCTAGGCAAAAATTAGAGACATAAACAGAATAAAATTTCCCGCTAAGTTGACAACCCGCAAGGGCAACTTAGGCAAAAATTAGGGACTTTCTTGGCAAGTAACTACATCAGACAAGACTTGATCGTTGAAGCAACAATCTTCTTGAATCCTTACCATATTCAACGGAAGCCGCTTCTCAGGATTTCAAAAGTTGTTAGAGGGGATAGTGGTCATTGTATCTCAATGTATCCTTTCCATTATATATTACCATTTTCTGAACTTTGTAATCATCCATGGAGTCTCGCCATTTGCAGACTACCATTCTATTAATGAAATTTGAGCTTTTACCCAATTCTTTGTATTTTTTATTTTATTTAGATTACAAAGACTCCATTTATTATTGATAATAATTTTCAAAGCGAAAAGATTAAATAACAAAATTGCTCTTAAAAAAGAATTTACAATTTTCTTTTGTTAGAACATAGTTTGATTCTACAACCCTTGATTAGAGATTTGATGATAACAAAATACAAAGAATAAATAAATCCAAAGATATATACAAAGAACAAATATTCTCCTTAAAATTATGTTTTGTATATGCAGAAGTTCTGATGGAATCAGCATCAGAAGATCAGCAATATGTACTACACGCTGAAACTACCAGATTATACGCTGAAGTTTAATGACCAGAATCTGCGCCTAAACAAGTACACTCTGACTCTGATCAAAGACATCTTTACCAAGTCATCAACACTCTGAATCGTTATCAGCAGTTAAAGCAAAGAAGACTCTGAAGCGTTATTAATTATTCAAGACAGAATTAAATGCTAACGGCCTTCTTCAGACAAGATCTTCTTCAAAAGGAAAGTGTGTTATTAACATTAAACTTGCTTTATGGACAACGTCTCTTTGCCTTGCCTATATATAAACAAGTCTGCTTGTGAAAGAAGCACGTATGTACACACACAACAACTTCCCAAGCTTTCCAAACCACACATATTCAAGCTCTAGCAAATTTATTTTATTCCAAGCTTAATTTGTGTAATTATCACAGTTGTGATATACTGTTTTGTTAGAAAACAACAACACACTCTTGATCAATTATTTGTAAAAGAAGTTCCTTGAGATTAATCGGATTGTGGTTGTACTCAAGAAGACTTTAACAGTTGTTAAAGTAGCTGTTGTAATCATTTGAGAATAGTGGATTAAGACCTCGTTGGAGAGAGGCAAAATCACCTTGATGGGTGGACTGGAGTAGTTTGAGATCAAACGAACCAGGATAAAAATACTGTGTCATTAAGCTGTTTTTATTTGATCCAAGTTTTTCAATTCAACCCCCCCTTCTTATGTTTTTCACATCTTTAATTGGTGTCAGAGCGCCTGGTTCTGAGCTTTAACACTTAACCGTGTCAGTACAAGATCCAGCGTCAGAAAAACACAATGGCAGGACCAAGTCAAAACATCATCAATGACAACAATGAAGAAAGGGACAGATTCAGTGGCAAACCTCCAGTATTTGATAGAGAGAACTTTGACTACTGGAAAGACAGAATTGAGAGTTTCTTTCTGGCCCATGATTCTGATCTGTGGGACATGGTGACTGATGGATACATGCACCCAGTGGATGGACGTGGTCAGAAGATTGACAGGAAAATGATGTCTGATCAGCAAAAGCATGAGTTCAGAAATCATCACAAGGCCAGAACAATTCTTCTCAGCGCCATCTCATATTCAGAATATGAGAAAATATAAAACAGAGAAACTGCCAAGAATATGTTTGATTCTCTGAGAATGACGCATGAAGGCAACATTCAAGTCAAAGAAACCAAAGCCCTTACGCTCATTCAGAATTATGAGGCATTCAAGATGGAATATAGTGAATCAATAGAAACTATGTTCTCAAGATTCCAAATTCTTGTTGCTGGTCTAAAAGTTCTTGACAAAGGATATTCCACTGCTGATCATGTTAAGAAGATCATCAGAAGCTTTCCAAAACAGTGGAGACCAATGGTCACAACGCTTAAGCTAGCCAAGGATCTCAACAAAATCTCTCTGGAGGAACTTGTCAGCTCCCTCAGAAGTCACGAGATAGAGCTAGAAGCAGATGAACCTCAAAAGCAAGGTAAGCCATTAGCTTTAAAATCTAACAGAAAATCTGACTCCAAAGTTTTACAGGCCATGGAAGAAACCTTTGATGGATCCTCATCAGAAGAATATAAACTGTCTCTCCTCTCCAGAAGGGTGAACCAACTATGGAAGCAGAGGCAAAGGAAGTTCAGGAATCCCAGAAGATCAGAAAATTAGAATGAATCTTCCTCCAGATACAGAAGGTCAGAATCCTCCTCTGGACACAGAAGATCTGAAGGTTCTTCAGGATACAAAAAGCCAAACAACAAAGACATCATATGCTATGAATGTAACGAGCAAGGGCACTAGTGATTGCCCAAAGCTTCAGAAGGAGAAGCCCAAAAAGAAGTTTGGCAAGGAAAAGAAGAAAAGTCTCATGGCTACATGGGATGATTCTGACACATCTGAAGCTGACTCAGAATCAGATGATGAAAGAGAAAACATAGCTCTCATGGAAAACATATCTGAAGACAGTGAAGCTTCTGGTTCAGACTCTGAATCAGATACAGAAGAGGTATTCCCTGACTTTACTATAAACTTTACTAAGGCTGAACTAGCTGAAAGCCTTAATGAAATTCTGGAAAGGTATCAGCAGAACAGAGTCAAATTCAGAAACCTGAAAAGGAATCTTGCTTCTGACTCTGATAAGACTGAGAGTCTCAGATTGGAGAATTCTGAGTTAAAAGAAAAAAATTTAAAATTAGAAAACCAGTTGCAAAGCTCTCATAAGGAAACAATCCCTGAAACTCCCAGCAATGCTGATGAGATCATCAAAGAGTATGATCACAGCTTTCAGAAGTTTCTGGCTAAAAACATAGACAGAAGCAAAATGGCTTCAATGATCTATGGAGTTAGCAGAAATGGCAAAAAAGGGATAGGATATCAAGGTAAGGTACCTACACCAAAAAATGCCATGGATTTAATTATAAAACATACTCCACTTGATTCACACTTTATATATGGGAACACACATGACATAAAATATACAAGTAGTGATTACTCTGTCAAACCAAAATTCAACCAGAGTTTTGGTAAAACTAACAAAACAGGACCCAAGAAAATGTGGGTACCTAAGGATAAAATAATACATGTGGCAGATATCTTTAGCAGCAAAGCAAAGACACCAATCATGGTACCTAGACTCTGGCTGCTCACGACACATGACGGGAAGAAGGCATATGTTCTAAAGCCTGGAACTTAAGCCTGGAGGCCACGTAGGCTTTGGAGGCAATCAGAGGGGAAAGATCATTGGCTCTGGAACAGTAGGTAATGGAAATCTTCCCTCTATAAGTAATGTTTTATTAGTTGATGGATTAATGCATAACCTGTTATCCATAAGTCAATTAAGTGATAACGGTTATGATATAATCTTCAATCAAAATTCATGCAAAGCTGTTAGTCAGAAAGATGGGACTATCCTATTTAATGGAAAGAGGAAAAACAACATTTATAAAATCAAACTTTCTGAACTAAAAAGTCAGAATGTAAAATGTCTTCTGTCTGTTAACAACGAGCAATGGATCTGGCACAGAAGATTGGGACATGTTAGTATGAGAAGAATATCTCAGATTAACAAACTCAATCTGGTCAGAGGACTTCCTAACTTGAAGTTCAATTCAGATGCTCTGTGTGAAGCATGTCAGAAAGGAAAGTTTGCAAAACCTGATTTCAAATCCAAAAATGTTGTTTCCACCTCTAAGCCATTAGAACTTCTGCACATTGACTTATTTGGACCAGTAAAAACTGCTTCAGTTAATGGCAAGAAGTATGGGTTAGTAATCGTAGATGACTATAGCAGATGGACATGGGTAAAGTTATTAAGGCACAAGGACGAGTCACACTCTGTGTTTGTTACCTTCTGCAACCAAGTCCAGAATGAAAAGGATCTTAGAAATGTCAAAGTCAGAAGTGATCATGGTGGAGAATTTGAAAATAAAGATTTTGAATTATTCTTTAATGAAAAAGGCATTCTTCATGCTTTCTCTTGTCCTAGAACTCTCCAGCAAAATGGAGTTGTAGAACGAAAGAATAGAACATTGTAAGAAATGGCCAGAACCATGATCAACGAGACTAACGTTGCGAAGATCTTCTGGGCAGAGGCAATAAACACAGCGTGTTACATTCAGAATAGAATCTCCATAAGACCTATTCTGGAAAAGACTCCATATGAATTGTGGAAGAACAGAAAGCCCAACATTTCTTATTTCCACCCATTTGGATGTACATGTTTTATTTTGAATACAAAAAATTATTTGAACAAGTTTGACTCTAAAGCACAAAAGTGTATTATGTTAGGATACTCTGAACGCTCAAGAGGGTAAAGAGTATACAATACAGAAACACAGATTGTTGAAGAGTCAATCAGTGTTAGGTTTGATGATAAGCTTGACTCTCAAAAGTCAAACAGAATGAATTCCTTGCAGGTATGGAAGTTGAACTCACAGGTACTGAAGACAACTCATCAGAGGCTCTTAATAGAGACACTCCCTCAACATCAGAAAGAGTCACAACAAGCAATCCAACACCTTCTGTTGATCAACTCCAGAAAAGACCATCCAGAAGCAGCATTAATCACCCAGAAGAAACAATTTTAGGAAGGAAGGAAGATCCAATCAGAACAAGATCTACTTTCAGAAAGTCTGAAGAGTCTCTCATGGGACTGGTTTCTCTGATTGAACCAACAACAATTGATGAAGCACTTCTGGACAATGACTGGATTCTGGCAATGCCAGAGGAGCTAAATCAATTCACCAGAAATGATGTATGGGATCTGGTTCCCAAACCAAAAGGATTCAACGTCATTGGTACAAAATGGGTGTTCAGAAACAAACTGAACGAGCAAGGTGAAGTCATCAGAAATAAAGCACGATTGGTAGCACAAGGTTATAGTCAGCAAGAGGGGATAGACTACACAGAAACCTTTGCTCTAGTCGCCAGGTTAGAATCTATCAGACTTTTAATATCATTTGTTGTTAATAAAGGCATCACTATGTATCAGATGGATGTCAAGAGTGCATTCTTAAATGGCTATATAGAAGAAGAGGTATATGTGCACCAACCCCCTGGTTTTGAAAATTCAAAAAATCCAGAATATGTTTTCAAACTAAAGAAGTAACTCTATGGTCTGAAACAAGCTCCTAGAGCTTGGTATGAAAGACTAAGTAACTTCCTGTTGGAAAAGGAATTCACCAGAGGGAAAGTGGACACAACCTTGTTCTGTAAGATAGTTAAGAATGACATCTTAGTATGTCAGATTTATGTTGATGACATCATATTTGGATCCACTAAACCCTCTCTGGGAAGAGAGTTTGCTAAATGTATGCAGGCAGAGTTTGAGATGACCCTAATGAGGAACTAAAATTCTTTCTGGGCATTCAGATTAATCAAACTCCTGAAGGAACTTACATTCATCAAAGCAAATATGTCAGAGAACTTCTGAAGAAATTTGATCTCTCAGAATGTAAGCCATCAAGGATTCCAATGCATCCCACGTGCATTCTGGAAAAAGAAGAGGTAAGTAAAAAGGTAGAACAGAAGGTCTACAGAGGTATGATTGGTTCTCTTCTCTATCTGACGACTTCAAGGCCTGACATTCTATTTAGTGTTCGCATTTGTGCTAGATTCCAATCAGATCCTAGAGAATCTCACTTAACAGCAGTTAAGCGAATTTTCAAGTGTCTGAAAGGTACTGCTAATCTGGGTTTGTTTTATAGAAAATCAAGTGATTACAGCTTAGTAGGATACTGTGATGCTGATTTTGCTGGAGACAGAGTAGAACGTAAAAGCACTTCTGGAAGCAGCCAGTTTCTGGGAGAAAATCTGATCTCATGGTCCAACAAAAGACAATCCATAATAGCTCTATCAACAACAGAAGCTGAATACATAGCAGCAGCTGGATGCAGCACGCAAATGCTCTGGATGAAAAGTCAACTTGAGGACTTCAATATATTTGAGAGTAACATCCCTATCCTCTGTGACAATACTTCTACTATTTGTCTCAGTAAAAATCCTATTTTTCATTCTAGGGCTAAGCATATAGAAATAAAACATCATTTTATTAGGGACTATATTCAGAAAAGGATTCTCAATTTAAAATTCATTGACACAGACCATCAATGGGCTGATGTCTTTACAAAACCTCTTTCTGAAGATAGGTTTAACTTCATTCTGAAATATCTCAGCATGAAGCTTTGACCAGAATAAACTGTTTTATTTACATATCTTAACCTTCAGAATATTGGTTATTTTCTGTGAACTGCTGATCAACCTGCCTTCATATTTTTAGAAGTACAGATTGTATCAGAATCTATCCATGAAGATCTGAGCGTTTCATTTAAAGGATAGAAGTGTGATGTTCACGTAAGCAAACAATTGTCATCCATTCATCAACTACCTTCTGAGGCTGAATACGCGTTCACTTTTCTGAAAGGTCAAAAGCGCTGATTGGATGCATTGAGGCACATGTCATGGGTAACCGTTCCAAATATCTTTCTGAATCCCCTAAAATCAGCTGTCATTAATGCTTATAATCATTACAAATTATTTCTCTCTCTTGCAGTTTATGTTTTCAAAATCTATTTAAACGCATTTTTCACAACTTTATACTCTTTCACTTTCACTTTCTCTACAATCTAATTATTTTCTGCTTGTACTTTCAAAACCCCTTCATTTTCTTCTCAAATTTTCCTGTGTGAACATGGCTTCCTCAAGCATCCCAAATACCAGTACTCAGAGAAAAAAATCCATGGAACAATATGAAGAACTGTTCAGAACTCTCCTCACGCCCATTGACAACCTTGAAGTGCTTTCAGAACTGATTGTAGATTTTGAAAGTCTTCAAGAAAATGGATTTAATCTTTCTGCTGAAGTAAAGGCTCAAGGATGGAACAGGTATTTTGACCATCTTCTAGGTCCAACGTTCCAATCCTTGTGAAGGAATTTTAGATTCATGCTTCATCCTCCAACCATCAAGTCACATCGTATGTAATGGGGAAGAAGATAGTCATAACTGAAGACCTTATTGCAAGATTGATAGATTACAGTGGTGGTGGCGTAAGGTGTATATACATGGCTGAAAGATGTGCTGATGTTGCTTCAATTGCTAGAGAAATCTTCACTCTGGGTCTTCCCTCCAGCAAGATAAGGGATCTGAAGGATCATCACAGAATATGGGCTAAGATTATTATGGGATGCATAAACCACAGGAAGCCAACCAGCTCTCCTGACTACATAAACATTGATCAGCAGTTTCTGATCTACTTCATCTCCCAGAAGACTAAGGTGAATCTGGATCACTTACTATTCAATCATCTGAGGACCAGTGTTAAGGAGACTAGAGAAGATGAGCGCACCAAAAGGGACTGGATACCCCTTGGAAGGCTCATATCAGATATTCTGACAGAGAATAGGATGATAGAGCATCTAACAGAAGCACAAGAAATCAGCTCTCTAGAGGCAACTGCTGGGAAGCCTTTGAATGCGAAGAATCTGAAAAAGATGAAGATTATTGAGAACATCAAGAAGGAACCCAGTGTTACTTCTTTTACAATAATCACCTCCAGAAGAATCCCTCTAGATGATTTTCCTATGTTCTCAGAAATTGATTCCAAGCCTGAGATTATCTTCAGATATTTGGATGCATGCAAAGCAGATGGGACTGCACCAGGGTTAAACATCCAGGACTTGCAACAGGCGGCTCCAGAAGTTGTGCTGAAGAAGAACAAGAAAAGGAAGGCAGCAGCAGAAGGATCATCCTAGCGGACTCCCAAAGCTGCTAAAAAGAAAGGTAATCCTTCTTCTGTAACTGTTTTAGAATCAATTACTTTATCAACATTTGGACCCTTACCTACCCATTCAGAAATTCCCACCCCTCAAACGTTTGATGATCTTGACATAGGTTTTGACCCCTCAGAAACTCTAAGTCTTAGAGAAACTCACTCCCTACCTATCAATCCAAATACTGAAACAACTCAACCAGAACTTACAAAAGTTCTGTCAGATATTAAAACTTTTGACCAAAATATTTCTGCTCCCATACCAGAAATCCAAACTCTGAAACCACTTCAGAAGCTCCACAACCAGATATTCCCCTCTCTCCACAACCAGAAATACCACTACCTCCATCTCCTCAACCAGAAATTCATCCATCTTCTCCATAACCTGAACAATCACAACAAGAAGTTCAAACTTCTGAGGTCCAACCTTCTGAATCCTTTGAACCAGAACCTCAAAACGTTCAATCTAACCAATCTGAAGATTCTGATACCATTCCCATTCCTGGAATCACTGAACCTCTGGCCATCCGTATGCCCCTGACCATTCTGGATATTCCCCAAACTCCCTCTTCACTAGAATCAACTCCACCAAATTTCCCAACTAGTCCAATAATTATACTAGACTCTCCCACTCCCTCACCAAAGAGCAATCCAGATGACAACGCTACACTTTTCATTGATTTAAATGTTTTTGAACGTCTTGCTGCCATAACTCACAAAACAACCATTACAAAACCAAAACCATCTGAACCCACACCAGATGTTGGTACTAGTTTATTGATGTTTGAAACAGAAATGCAGAAATGGATAACCTCCCTGAAGAAAGCTAGCCTTGAGATGATTAATCCTGCTGCTTCAGATTATCTTTGGACAAGTTTCAGAAAATGGTTAAGTTCTGAAACTCATAAGCTTCAAGAACAGAGCTATGATCAAGTACAACAGAATTTTAGTAATCTACTAAAGGTAATTGAAAACTAAGTTCTGAGCCAACTGCTCAAGGAAGAAGTTCTCCCTCTGGACAATGCTCCCTGGTCAGAACATCGTCCAACAGACAAAGTTCAACCAGAGTCAGAAGGTCTCATTCTGACTGCTGCTTCAGATAAGATGATTCCTGTAGGGGAACTGGTTCAAAAAGATCACGTTGCAGAATGCTTTGAGAAGCATCCAGTTACTGAAGATTCTCCAGCTTCCTCCTATGAAAGGCAGACTCTGAAAGAACTGAAGAGAGCAGATATTATTATGCAGGAAAGGATGGATAAACAGGATGATAAAATTTCGGAAATCAAGAGCATGTTAAGCAAACAAGAGGAAACCAACATCCAGATCAAGGGCTTGTTGGAAGCTTTGTTCACGCGCCTTCCTCCTCCATCTTAGATTTTCCTTTATTTTTAAATATGTTTATCTGTAATATTTGTTCTACATTGCTGCTGTTTTGAACTTCTTATCACTGCGTCTAATTTTAATATAAATCCTTTTTAGCTCTGATTATACGCTCTTTTTGATAACTGACAAAAAGGGGGAGAAAGAATAAGATATTTTCAATAACGGATTACTGAGACATAAGTCTCAAACATTCTGATCTACTTAATTTCTTTCTTCTGAAAAGCTTGAACAGGTACAAAACTCTGATGAAAGACGTAGTCAAGTTCTGATGCTCAAGGACTCAAAGAATTTAAGGGAAGTAATCAACTCAGGGGGAGTTTTTCTTCTTAATTCTACTTTTTATTCTTTATTCTTTAATTGAAAAATCTGGTTTTTGTCATCATCAAAAAGGGGGAGATTGTTAGAACATAGTTTGATTCTACAACCCTTGATTAGAGTTTTGATGATAACAAAATACAAAGAATAAATAAATCCAAAGATATATACAAAGAACAAATATGCTCCTTAAAATTATGTTTTGTATATGCAGAAGTTCTGATGGAATCAGCATCGGAAGATCAGCAATATGTGCTACACGCTGAAACTACCAGATTATACGCTGAAGTTTGATGACCAGAATCTGCACCTAAAAAATTACACTATGACTCTGATCAAATACATATTTACTAAGTCATCAACACTCTAAAGCGTTATCAGCAGTTAAAGCAAAGAAGACTTTGAAGCGTTATTAATTATTTAAGACAGAATTAAATGCTAACGGCCTTCTTCAGACAAGATCTTATTCAAAGATAGAGGAGTTATCACTTACAACCCCTGCTTATCCTTACGACAATTTGGTTACGCCCGAAGGGATGGTCCACATGGGATGCTTATCCAAGGAGTGGTATTTGACTACGAGAATGACGATCAAGGTTACCACCAGAGGTTTATCTGAGCTGGGAGGATGTTGAACAAGGTTGATAGCAAGACACTAGGATGCAAAAATTCCATTCCCCTTGAGCCTTACCTTAAGTGGGCACGAGCTCGTGCTCAGAAAATTATGATGCCTTATCCCTCCATCTTACCAGTCATCATGGAGCCTGTGGTCGAAGAAGATGTTCCCTACACTATCCTCTATCCCAACATGCCTACCTCTCTCGAAGACTTGCAAAAGGGTTGGATCCAGATGAAGGAAGAACGAGATACTTTCGAGGCTCAATTCTATGCTAGTGAAAAGAGGGTATTGGAGCTTATGAAACAGCTATAAGAAGAGCAAAAAGTGAACGCCTATCTCGCACCAAAGAGGATGCGTTCAGTCTTTCTATCTTAGAAAGTTATTTTGTAAGCCCAAGAGGCATGATGTAATCTCTCTTGTTTTGTTTAATGAAAATTAACGTTTGTTCATTATTTTGTCTATACAAATTTAAATATCATTAATCCTTGAAATCATTTGCACGTACATATATCGTGCATCATAACATGCCAGGTTTTTGCATAACAGGTTTCCTTATCTTTCTGCTGTTTATTTCAGCAAGATGGATCTAGAGAAAACTGTGAAGGATCTCCAAGCCCAAAATTCTCAGTTTCAGGAAACTCTACTCACCCTAGCCAAGGGGTAGCAAGATATGATGGCTTTGCTAGCCGTTAAGAAGAAGCCTAAGAAAAAAGCTCTACTCAACATGGGTAGAAGATTCAAGGAGACAGTTCGTCAAATCCCAGTAGGAGGAGATTCATCTGAAGAGGACGAGAACCAGATTGGTAAGGTCAAGAGTACTCAGGTTGACTGTGTCAATGATCAATTATCTGATGATGATTATTTCGATGAGCAGTATCCACCCGCTGATATCAAATAGAAGTAGTTAGAAGACAGATTGATAGCTGTTAAAATCCAGGCCGTCCCCAATTTAGATTTTGATGATTTGGGTTTGATCTCTGGGGTAGTCATCCCTCACAAATTCAAAATACCAGTATTTGCAAAGTACGATGGAATTTCTTGTCCAAAAATCCATTTGAAATCTTATGTGCGCAAGATACAACTGCACATTGCTGATAAGAAGCTCTCAGTTCACTTCTTCCAAGAGAGTTTGGCTGGAACGCAACTTGAATGGTTTTATCAGTTAGATGGTTCTCTTATCAATACTTGGGAGGCTTTAGCTACCGTATTCTACCATCAGTATCAGTACAATGCCGACTTGGCGCCAACAAGGGTTCAATTACAAGATATGACCATGGGAAAGAATGAAGGATTTAAGGAATATGCGCAAAAGTGGAGAGACCTTACTAGTAGGGTCTAACCGCCCTTGACTGATAGGGAGCACATCGACATGTTCGCGGGCACTTTATTTGGTCTTTTATTTAATTTGTTGGTTGGCTGCTCTTCTTCTAGTTTCACCGAATTGATCTTAACCGGTGAAAGAGTTGAAAGTGCCATAAAAAGTGGGAAGATCTCTGTGGCGTCTACCCCCACTTCAAATCCTATCAAGAAACCTTTTGCTGCAAAAAGGGAAGTCAATGTTGTGTACGGGGAAAGGGCCCGTATCATGAAGAATGACCATCCGTCTGTAAATTTCGTCTGAATCTCCAATCCAACTCCTACTCCAAGACCATCTGCAAACCATCAACATTTTGAAACTCCAAGAAGACAATTTACGAGGTTAGGCATATCATTGTCTCAAGCCTTACAACATTTGATCAAGGCTAATTTGGTGACATTGCACGATCCTCCTGCCAACCCTGATACCTCGTCACCAAAATATAATCCAAACGTTAAGCGTGCTTACCACTCGAGTAGCCCCGGGCATGAAACAAACCAGTTTTGGGCCTTGAAGAACAAAATCCAGGATTTGATTGACAACAAGACTATTGAGTTTGATCCTCCTCCAACGCCAAATGTAATTACCGCTCTGATGCCAAAGCATGACAAGAGTGTTAATGCTGTTGAAGATACAATTTTTGTTGCATCTGTTGAAGAATTGACTACTCTGCTGAATATAATCAAGAACAATCTGTTGAAAGCTGGGATCTTCCCTGGCTGTGTAAAGGACTGTGTGTGTTGTACAAGATAACTCAATGGATGTGAAGGGCTAAAGAAAGGCATACAATGCCTGATGGATAGCCACGAAATTATATTTGAAAAGACTCCACTTGCCAAGAGTTTGATTAACAAATGTGAAGACCTCTCCATTATTACCATCTCAAACAAGCCTCTTAGGATCACCTCCAAAGGTCCTATTAGGATTTCAAATGAACCCACTATTTCTCCCTTAATAATTACCAATCCTGGACCGATTCCCTACTCTTCAAACAAAGCGGTACCATGGAATTACGGTGTTGAGGTGTTCTATCATGGGATTAAACAAGATGCCTGGATCAAAGAAGAAAAAGATGAAAATGTTGGCAACATAGCTGGCTCAAGCAAAGTAACTAGAACTGGGAGAATATTTTCACCCAATATCTCACCACCAGTTGTTACAAAGACGCCCATCTGCATTACTGCTGCCAAGCCAAGTACCGATACAAGAGGGAAGGAGAAGGTTGTTGAGCTTGATGTGATTGAAGTACCCGCAAAGGATGGAGAGCTCTCCACTCCCGAGATGGACGAGATCTTGAAGATCATAAAAAGAAGCGACTTCAAGATTGTAGAACAGTTGGGGTAAGCCCCTTCTAAGATTTTAATGTTGTCATTGTTGCTTTGTTCCGATGCCCATACTCGGACATTAATCAAGTTCCTAAAAAAGGCTCATGCCCCCATGAGACAACAACAGACCAATTTGAGAATTACGTGTCTAGCCTGATAGCTGATAATAGTTTTGGATTTTCAGATGCTGACTTAACACCTCTCGGGAAAAATCACAATAAAGCTTTATATGTTTCTGTCGATTGCAAATGGACTACCTTAGCACATGTGCTAGTAGGCACTGGTTCTTCTCTAAATGTATTACCCAAGGGGACATTAGACCGTCTAGACTGTGAGGGTTTAGTATTAAATCCAAGCGATATTATTGTAAGGGCATTTGACTGGTCAAAGAGGACTGTTCATGGGGAAGTAGATCTTCCAATCAAAGTGGGCTCCTGGATCTTCAACTCCACCTTCTACATTATAGATATTCGTCCTACCTATTCTTGTCTGTTGACTCGCCCATGGATCCATAAAGCTGGGGCAGTAACCTCAACTCTCCATAAGAAACTAAAATATCCTGTCGAGGGAAGAATAGTCACCGTCTGTGGAGAAGAAGAGTTTATGGTGAGCCACCTTAACTCGTTCAAATACGTAGAGATGGATGGAGAATTCATTGAGACCCCGTGTCAAGCCTTTGAAGTCATGCCACCAATGGTTGTTGCTACCAAATATTCTTCTGATGAGTCTAAAGTTGTTAAGGTCACATCAAAGATGGTTTCAATCAAAGATGCTCGTGCGGCAATTGAAGAAGGAAACTGTGATACTTGGGGACAACTCCTTGATATCCCATTTAAAGCAGATAAGTTCAGATTGGGCTTCACCATCAAATCTCAGAACAAAGTGAGGCGTGCTTGTGTTGGAAAACCACCTCTCCGCATTGGAAGCCATGAAGTCAACGCCATGAGTGATTCTGATGAAGAAGCTGCATTTGAAGATTGGGTGTATCCAACTACAACATAGTTGAAGAATTGGCATGCAAAGGACTTCGTGCCCATCTCCTTCATTAAGGAGTAATCTACATGTTATTGTCTTTCTTTCAATTCAAGAACATGTTGTCTGTAATATTTAAACAAATAACTTTTAAGCCATGTTCTTGGCCCGAGGCACTTTGGTCCATTTGTCAAGGGTTTTATTTATGTTCATCTAGTCATACAATCATTCAATACAAACTATTGGACTCTTTTGCATTCAAATCTTTGTGCTCATTATCTTTATTTTCCTTCAAATACATTTTTCAAAATAGCCATGTATCTTACATGCACACACACACACACACTCTTGCAGGTCCTCATCCACTCTGGATCCTATGGCCAATAACTCTACTATTTCTGAATATGACTTTGAATGCCTAATTAACCAAGCCTAAGACGAAGGTGAGTAAGATTGCGAAATACCGTAAGAACTAGCTAGAATTCTATTACAAGAGGAAAAAGCTATTCAACAGCACGAAGAGTCAGTTGAAGTCATCAATCTGGGTACTGAGGCAGATAAGAAGGAAATCAAGATCGGCACTAATTTGGAAAGTAGTGTCAAGAGAAGGTTGGTTCAGATGTTGCATGATTATATAGAAGTATTTGCTTGGTCTTATGAAGATATGCCTGGGTTGGATATCGACATTGTAGTTCACCGTCTGCCGACAAAAGAAGATTTCCCTCTTGTTAAACAAAAGGTTCGTCGCATGAGGCCTGATATGTCTGAGAAGATCAAAGCTGAAGTGAGGAAACAATTTGATGCAGGGTTCCTAGTTGTGACATCCTATCCCCAAATGGGTTGCTAATGTAGTACCAGTGCCAAAAAAGGACAGAAAAGTTCACATGTGCGTAGACTATAGTATTCTAAATAGGGCAAGCCCCAATGATGATTTCCCTCTACCATACATTGACGTCTTGGTCGATAATACTTGTTAGCATAACGTCTTCTCATTCATGGATGGCTTCTCAGGCTATAATCAAATAAAGATGGCTCCCGAAGACTGGGAGAAGACTACTTTCGTTACGCAATGGGGAACCTTCTGATACATGGTCTTGTCGTTCGGATTGACGAATGCAGGGGCAACATATCAAAGAGTTATGGTAGCTTTGTTTCATGACATGATTCATCGTGAAATAGAGGTCTATGTGGATAATATGATTTCTATATCACAAACTAAAGAGGAACATCTCGATCACATGTACAAATTATTCGAGAGGATGAAGAAGTACAAGTTGAGGTTGAACCCTAACAAGTGTACGTTTGGAGTACGATCTGGAAAGCTTCTGGGTTTTGTTGTCAGCAATAAAGGCATTGAAGTTGATCCTGCTAAGGTAAAGGCTATCCAAGAAATGCCGGTCCCTTATTCTGAAAAAGAAGTCAGAGGATTCTTGGGTCGTCTAAATTACATTGCTCGCTTCATATCACACTTGACTGCTACTTGTGAGCCAATCTTCAAACTCTTGAAGAAAGATCAGGTAGTCAGATGGAACGATGAATGCCAATTTGCCTTCGACAAAATCAAAGAATATCTCCAAGAGCCTCCTATTCTCATGCCTCCAGTTGAAGGAAGATCTTTGATCATATACTTGGCAGTACTAGAGAATTCTATGAGGTATTGTTGTACCCCAAAATTTGCCCTCCCATTTCCTCAACATTTTCTCATCACAAAACCCTTGGAGATCAAGATCCAGTTAGGGTTTACTCTGCTCAAGACTTCTCCTTGCACTGCTGACCCAATTTAGGGTTTGTGTTTGCACAAAGATGTTTTGACCAAAATTGCCTAAGGTGACTTTCATGCTTCATATTGGACTCCCAAGTTTATCCACACCAAGTTTCAAGTCCTGATTCCAAATTTTGCTCAGTCAATTGGACAGTTGACCTAGAAACCAACTGTATTGGGGAAAAAGTCAACTGTGGCCAATTGACAGTCAAATCTCATGAAAATTGACCCACATCAACATTATGAACTCACATGGACCATTTGATCAAGTTTGGATCACAATTCCACAAGAAATTTGATCAGATCATCAAAAGGGCAAAATGGTCATTTTTAGGGTTTTGACTGCACAAAGGTAATTTTTGACTGTTTGACCTAGCCAATGGCAAACCAAGCTCACATATGGACTTAAGGACCCCATGGAATTATCTTGACATGTTCAACAAGTTCAAAAGATCCCCAAATGCACAAGATTCACAGTTGAATTCCCTAGTCAATTGATCAATTTTGACTGTATACTGAAAAGTCAAACTTTGACTTTTTGGTCAAATTCAAGTGTCAAGATTCATTTTTCATCAAAACATGCCAAATCATGAAACTTGTTCATCAAGAAATCAAGAATTGCAAATTAGGGTTTGAAATGAAGATTTTTCATAACTTAGAATTTTTCTAAGTTATGAAAAACCCTAATTTTTTCCTAACTTTGCCCCACTTTCTCACCAAGATTCATTTGGATTAAAGCAAAAGTCAAAACATGAAAGTTGTAGCCTATTGCATAATCTACAACTTTGATTCACAAAGTTTTCCCAAAAGAAGCTTGTAGCTCAAGTTACAATTTTTGGAACAAGGGTACCAAACCATTCTTAACTTAGAGAAAATTTGACCTATTTTAGGCAAGGTTTTTACCTAACTTCAAGACCATTTTTCACATACTTCCACTTGGAATTTCAATTTTCATTTCAAATATGGATTGTAGTACACATTCCAAGCTTTCCAAAATGTCCAAGAACTCATTAAACAACCTCATGGTTAGAGAGAATCGAATTTTGCAATATGGGAAAAACTCACTTTTGATTTGGCCAAGTTACATGTTCATACATTTGTGCCATTTTGAATTCAGCATGCTTTCCTTGATTACAGGCCTCTAAACCATCCAATACTCAATAATTTAATGCCAATCCTTTGTGCCAAAGTGTTGTTCTATGAGTTCAAACATTATATGCAAGTTTAATCCATTTATAGAAAAAGCAAATTAGCCATTCTTGAAAAGTGAACTTTATGTCAATATGCAAATCCAAGCAAGTACATTTGAGATCTCTTTGGCACAAGTTTATGGACAAATTGCACTGATCAAGACTGAGTTATGCAGCACATTAGAGGGGCCTGTACAAGCTAGAAACTCAACTTGGCCATTGCTTGCTTAAAGTGTAAGAAACATAGCATAACATCTACCAACTTTCATCTCAGCAAACCAAGCCAAAAGAAAAGTTATCAAACACATTCTAGACATCCATTATGAGCTAGAACACAAGCCAATCATCCCCAACACCCTCTCATTCACAGAATCACCATTGAACTGCCCAAAACAGGGCATCCTTGCAGTTTGAGTTCCATAGCTCAAACCTTCCATGCATTCTTGCTAAAAACACTTCAAACACATTCCATAATATCCATATAAACTATTCCAAACCTTGAACTGAGACTGTAACAGCCATAGCACCATTTGCCATTTCCATTTTTCTATCTTACAGGTGGACTTCTGCAGCTTGATTTGGCACGATTCAAAACACACCAAGCATTGGAATAACATCACTACACTTCAGGCAAGCTGTACAAATCATCATCTTGCCCTGAAAGCTCCTCCATTGCAAGGCACGATTCCAACTGAACAGGTTTCATGTTGGAAGATTTGGCAAAAGATCAAGGAATTGGAAGTTAGCAAACGCGTGTTTTCTTGAACAAACATGTTTTGAGGTTGAAGATGACAGGGTTCTGGGCTGGGCCTGTTTGACTTTTCTTTTCACACCATGTTATTACTTTCACACCCCCTAGGCCCATTTTGCTTATTTTCATGATTTTTTGACTTTTCTTTTTTTATTCTGACTTATTTATTTTTCCTCATGATATTAAAAATATAAAAATAATTTTTTGAACCATTTTTGAATTTATTAGGCATTTATTTGTTTAGATAAGTATTTGTACATAAATAAATATATAAACTTGCTTTTATTTGAAAATACTAAAAAATAGTGCAAACCCATTTTATTTTCCATTTTTATTTTATTTTATCTTCTGAAAATATTTTATATAAAATATACTTTTTTTTATAAATATTAAATATTATTATTTTTTGTATATAATATATATATTTAATAAATAATACAAATACATATATACATATTAATATATTTAGGGTAAAATACAAAATATACACACTTTTATTTTTTTTATTAATATTTAATATAAAAAATACCTTTTTGACAAATATACTTCATTTTTATTTTATTTTTGTATATAATAAATAAATGTGTACATATTAAATAATTAATACATTTTACTTAATAAAATTAGGGTTTTGCCCTAAACATAAAAAAATCCAAAAATCAATACCTTTTTATTTTGTTTATTTGACATATAAAAATACCTTTTTTTCATACACATAAAAAAACATTTTTTGCATCTTGCATATTTATTCTTATTTTATTTAATTTGTGCAATTAAATATCTTGTAAATAATTCAATATTGATGTAATAGTTTAGATTTAAATTCCTTGTCAAAAACCCCCATTTGAACATTTGTACCCCCCTTCCCATATATTGTGTTGTAATAGCTTAGTAATTTTATTTTTCGCACTTTAATGCTTTCTAACTATACCATGCTAGAATTAGGGTTTGTATGCGAAAACAACAAAAATAGTTTGACCTAATTTCAAGATAAACAAGCATGAAAATGGACAACACAAATCACACTTGCACCCCCTAGGGTATTCCACCTGTTGCCTTCAATGAATGGGCCATATTGCATGTTAGGTCTCTTTGGGAAAAAACAAAACAAACAATCAAATGATCATAGTCCCTCGATGACGCTTTCGAAAGTTGCCTAAAAATGATCAAGTCCCTTAAAGAAAATTGCCCAAAGATACTTGGCACCATTGCAATTATGGTCTAAACGATGACCCGCGCCCGTCCCTTTCACATCCTAACACAAGATTGTCCACCAAATGCAATGGTGGAACAAAATTGTTAAAAGGTTTAAAACATAGCAATAATCTTTGAGAAATTTAGGAGTAGATAACCTCTTAGTTACTTGAATCAAACTTGCAAAACAAAACACTTGCCTATTTTCTAAAACCACACCTCACAACACTTTCAAAAACAAACTTTCAAAAATCAAATGAAAACCTTTTCAAAAGACATACCCCTTTGTATACATCCCAACATGGATCATTACAAAGGTTTCCACCACATTGGCTTCTTTTCAAAATATTTTCAAACCCACACACACAAAGCACCATTTCAAACAATTGAAAAATAAGGCAAGTTGATCTAAGCAAGTAACTAAGAGCCCATGGATAACCATGGATAGAAAGGGTGCTAATACCTTCCCTTTCTATAATCTACTCCCCGAACTCAAGAAAACATCTCAAAAGGTTTTTGCTGTGCTTTTTAAACCTTTCCTTAGGATAAAATAAAAAGTCGGTGGCGACTCTTGCTCAACCGAAACATTTGCGAAAACAAACGCAAAACCATAGTCAGTTCTCCCACCGTATCACAGAACTGGCGACTCTGCTGGGGACAAAATTAAAAGTGGAGTAACCTTAGGTCTTAGATCACCTTTATTTTCAATTGTTTGCCTTGTTTGCTTTTATATTCGTGGGCTTTGCATCGGAGTTTCATAGATCCTAACCCGGATCTGGGGAATACCCTTTTTAGGCAGCATAATCTGTGAGGGACCTGTCCGGCGTAGACCGACATGGGTGAAGCAGTGGCTACGTTGGTGTGGCACCTTGGTCTGTACCTATATCCCTTGTGTTGCAACGAGGAGAATATGAGTCTTATAAGGAGTCATTAAACACCAACCGACCTTAGAACCTTAAATTGACCAAACTTGGCCATAGAACAGTAGTAGTATGCTACACTCATTGAGGCTAAACTCTCGCGATGGTTCTGGCCGCAAGAAAAGATTGCGATGCTGAAGTTATGACCGATTGAGGGTAGTCAATGATTTGAGATCCTCTAGAACCCGGTTACTTTTGATAGGACAGGTTTTAACCAACGAAACCAAAAGAGGGTAATACCTAAACTTCGTGCTGACCTGAAACCTAAGGGTTGTCTTGTGTGACTTGTGTGCCTTATCATACTTGTGGTGTGCTCCATCATAGCATCATGCCATCATACCATTGCATGCATCTTGTATAAGGACTAACCCATTTCAAAGACAACAAAGATTTCATCTTTGCTCTGTTTTGTAGGACATCATGATGCCCGTGCGTAGGAATACTATCTGGCTCAACTTTGTTCAACCACCAACTTTGCTCAAGGATTTGGTTGGTAGGATTCCAAACACTACTTCCTTCATCAACATGCATGGTTCTCTCCTTGGCTTGATCACTGCAAAGTGGGACCAACAACTGATAAGTGTCCTGACCTAGTTTTATGATCCCCTGTATCATTGTTTCACCTTTCAAGACTTCCAGCTTGTCCCTACCCTGGAAGAATTCTCTTATTTGCTTGGTATCCCTGTTTTGGAGCAAACTCCGTTCACTGGTTGGGAAAAGACTCTTAGGCCTGAAGAGGTTGCTGCAATTCTCCCCTTGACCAAAGAAGAGGTATTGGCTAACTGGGAAACTAGAGTGGAGTTAAGGGCTTTTTGGTCAAATTTCTGGTTGGCAAAGCTAATGATTTCTGGAATGACTTAGACTTCAAGGCGTACGAAGACATTCTGGCTCGTTTAATCTATGGCCTGGTATTGTTTCCCAATCCTGACACCTTTATCAGTATCTATGCCATAAGGATCTTCATGTCTCAGAATCCTGTACCCACTCTTTTGGGTGACATCCTGCAACAACTCTATGCTCGTACTGCCCGAAAACGGGGAACTCCATGGTGTTGTGCTCCTTTGCTAGTGAGGTGGTATATTCCGCACCTTCCTAAGTTCGTGCTGAAGAATGAAGAAGGAAAGGGTTGGGCTCATAGGCTAATGTCTCTCACTGATAATGACATCACTTGGACTCTCAGAGGTTTGGATGAGGTAGCTGTTATTGATTGTTGCGGAGAATACCCTAATGTTCCGTTGATTGGTATCCAAGGAGGAATCTCTTATAATCCATGTTTAGCTCTCCGCCAATTTGGAAGAGCCAGAAGAGTAGGGCCTCATGAAATGTTGGTTCCTCACTTCCATTTTGAATTTCAGGTAGACATTGACAAACTACGCCATGGATTCATTAAGGCTTGGGATAGAATTCACAAAGCTGACCCACATGAGTTAGGACCAAAGACTTCTCTACCAATGGAACCCTATTGCAGATGGGTCCGCATCCGTGCTCAGAAATTAGGTATGCCGTACGAAGCTTTCAGACCTATCATTCTTGAATCTCCCGATGAATATGGGGTTCCTCCAACTGTCCTCCCTCCTCAGATACCCACTGATTTTGACACGATGAAGAGATCTTGGGCGCAGCTAAAGGAAGAACGGGCTTTTTATCGGGAAAAGTTCAACGAACAGGAACGGAAGATCCAGAGGCTGACTAAGCAATTGGAGGAAGAGCGGGTTCTGAATGACTACATCCACACTGAGAAGAGGAGGCCATGGGAGCACTGATGGGCTTTGGATGTTTCCTTTTTATAGCTTTTATTTCCTTTTCAGTTTTTTTTTCATTCCTGTAATGCCTAAGGGCAAGTTGTTGAACAATTTAAAATTTGAATCTAATGAAGTGTGTTTCCCTTTTTGTCTACAAAGTTGAATCTTGTTTGTCTTTGAAAACATAAAACATACGCATCTCATTGCACCATGTGCATAACAAATACCCTTTTTCACAGGTTGCTTAATCTTCTTCGCTGTTTATTTGAACAATCATCATGAATCCAGACTCATCCAGTGAGCAAGCAATCAAGGACCTTCAGGCCCAAAGTGCCCAGTTTCAAGAAATGGTCCTGAGCCTGGCCCAAGGTCAGCAAGAGTTGAAGACTCTACTCCTGAAGAAGAAGAAGAAAAAGAGGACTGCGTTATTCAACACCGGACGCAGGTTTGGGAACACACTCCATAACGAGGCTGATTCAACTACTTCTTTTGCTGGTAAAGACAGTCCCCAAGGGGGAGGAGCTCCTAGTCCTGCAGTCTCTGACAACGAGACGGACTACAATGACGAACAATACCCACCTGCTGCGGATAGATACAAGCAATTAGAAGACCGCTTGAGCGCCATGGAGATTCAGAATGTGTCAGGGCTGGATTTCGGAGATTTGGGCTTATCCTCTGGGGTTGTAATCCCACACAAGTTTAAGGCGCCTGCCTTTGCCAAATACGACGGGGCCTCCTGTCCAAAGCTGCATCTAAGGTCGTACGTAAGGAAGATCCAACCTTACACGGCAGATAAGAACCTTTGGATTCACTTCTTCCAAGATAGCCTTTCGGGGTCACAGCTTGAGTGGTTCTATCAACTAGATGGAACTAGTATCCGACATTGGGAAGATTTGGCAACCGCATTTTATAGACAATATCAATACAATTCTGATCTCGCCCCTACGCGTACCTAACTTCAGGGTATGTCTCTAGGAACGGGCGAAGGGTTCAAAGAATATGCACAAAAATGGAGAGATTTGGCTGGCAGGGTGCAGCCTCCTTTGACTGATCGTGAGCTGGTTGATATGTTTCTAGGGACCTTGTCTGGTCCATTCTTCAATCATTTGGTTGGTAACTCCTCCGCTGGGTTTACGGATTTGATTCTGACGGGTGAAAGAATAGAAGCTGGCATCAGGTCAGGAAAGATACAAAAAGCTGCCTCCACAAGTACTGAGAAAAGGCCTTTCAAGAAAGAAGCAAGTGCAGTCTATGGTCCTAGAAGACAAGTCAAGCCAGAAAGCCGCCAAGCCGTCAATGCCTTGGTCATTTCAAAACCTGTTGCTGCTCCTCAGTAGTACAATCAACAAAGAGGTGAAAGGCCCAAGAGGCAGTATACTCGGCTAAGTATGACCTTGTCACAAATCTTACCGCAACTGTTATCAACCAACTTGGTGACCATCAAAGAGGCTCCAAAGGTCGTGAATACTGCATCTCCTAAGTATAACCCAAATGCCTGTTGTGCTTATCATTCCGATAGCCCCGGGCATACTACTGATGATTGCTGGGCCCTGAGAAATAAAGTGCAGGACCTTATCGATGCGAAGGAAATTCAGTTTGAAGCGCCTGAGAGGCCAAATGTTGTAACTGCTCCTATGCCCCAGCATAGAGTAAATGCCATCGAGGAAGATTTGTATGCTGTTTCGGTGAATGATGTTGCTACCCCTCTTTTGACTGTTAAGAGGAACTTACTACTAGCCGGTTTATTTCCGGGTTGTAGCAAGGGTTGCCTCCTGTGTGCTGTTATCCCTACCGGTTGTCCGCTGCTGAAATCAGGCATCCAAAGCCTGATGGATAGCAAAGAAATTTTGTCCAAGAAAACTGCTGTTCCGTTTGTTTCCGCTGAAGAAGTATCTGTCGTCACAATTTTCAATCCTACCAAAGCTCCCCCGAGGAAGCCAGTCCAAATTATGTCTGTTGCACCCATTACTATTACTATTCCGGGGCCTCTCCCCTATGAGTCTGATAAAGCTGTCCCATGGCATTATGGGGCCGATGTGTATGTGCTTGGAGTGAAGCAGGAGTTCAACACCAGTACCAGTATCAGTAACATCACTGGTCCCGCCAAGATTACTCGCAGTGGCAGGCTCTTCTCGCCTGACATTGCACCACCAGTTATCCGAAAACCTCTCATCATCACACCCGCAAGTGTGCATGTTCCAAATCAAGTTCCTGTGTCTACTACTGCCACCGAGTCCTCTGATGCTCGGGGCAAAGAAGTTGCTACCGATTTGCCTGCCAGGACGGAGGCACCAAAAAAGACTGCTGTTGAAGCCTCCCAACAAGAGATGGAGGAAATCCTTAAAATCATTAAAAAGAGTGACTTCAATGTTGTTGAACAGTTGGGGCATACCCCCTCCAAAATCTCTATGCTATCATTGCTGCTATGCTCAGAGGCCCATGCAAAAGCCCTGATTTCATTTCTGAAAACGGCCCATGTGCCGCAAGAGACCTCTGTAGATCAATTCACTGACTGTGTGGCTAATTTGACAACTGACAATGGATTGGGGTTCTCGGATGCTGACCTCACCGCCAAAGGGAAAAATCATAATGATGCCCTGCATGTTTCCATAGAGTGCAGGGGCACTACTCTCGCACACGTGTTGGTGGATACCGGTTCTTCCCTGAATGTTTTGCCCAAGAAGGCATTGGATCGCTTGGATTGTGAGGGTCTGGAATTGAAACCTAGTAACATCATTGTTAGAGCCTTCGACGGTTCTAAGAGGATGGTGCACGGTGAAGTAGACATTCCTATTCGTGTGGGTTCCCAAGTCTTCGACTCAACGTTCTATGTAATGGATATTCGTCCATCTTACTCCTGCTTGTTGGGTCGACCCTGGATTCACAAGGCTGGGGCAGTAACATCCACTCTACACCAAAAGCTCAAATACCCTGTCAAAGGGAAGATTGTTACTGTGCAGGGTGAGGAGGAATACATGGTTAGTCACTTGAATTCATTCCGGTATATCGAGATGGATGGGGAGTTTATTGAAACCCCCTTTCAGCATTTTGAGGAGGTTCCTCCAACGTTGGCATCGGCTGAAACAGTGGTTGAAGAAGACTTTTCGTTGAAGATGGCGTCCTTGAAGGATGCCCGGGCTGTAATCGAGAAAGGCAAATGTGCAAACTGGGGTCAGCTTCCTGACTTCACTCAAAAGAACGACAAGTTTGGGCTGGGCTTTACTGCAGAGGCTCAGAGGGCTGTGCGCAAGGAAAAGATCAGAAAGGCTCCAGTGTTTATCACCAACCCAAGGGTGAATGCTATCGAGGAGGACGTAGAGGAAGCAGAGTTTGACAGTTGGATCTATCCAACCACCAGCAACAGACCAAGCAACTGGACGGCAAAGGATTTTACACCTATCACATTTGTCACGCAGTAATTAACTCTTTTGATTTTCAATTTGTAACAAACAATATGTTGAAACTTTTAATTGGCTCGGTGTCCTACCCGGGGCATCGTAGCTCCATTTGTGAGGGCTTTTTGTATGACATTTCCATATATCATTAATCAAAACATTGGACGTTTGTTGCATTTCAAATCTTGTGCTCTTTTTCTTTCTGTGTTATATATTGCAAAACAGCTATATTTACACACACTCACTTATACAGGTTTCAATCCACTCTGGATCTCACTGGTAACAGCTCTTCTACCACCAGTTATGACTTTGAGAATCCGATCAACTTGGCCGAGGACGAAGGTGAAGATGATTGCGAAGTGCCTGGTGAACTCGCAAGACTGCTACTCCAGGAAGAGAGGGCCATTCAGCCGCATGAAGAGCCGGTGGAAACAGTGAACCTGGGTACTGAGACAGATAGAAGAGAAGTCAAGATTGGTTCCAATCTAGAGCTCAGCGTGAAGCAACGATTGATCCAGATGCTATATGATTACATGGAAATCTTTGCTTGGTCATACGAAGACATGCCTGGTTTGGATGCCGACATTGTAGTTCATCACCTGCCTACCAAGGAAGACTGCCCTCCAGTAAAGCAAAAGGTCCGCCGCATGCGTCCAGAGATGTCCGAAAAGATCAAAGTTGAGGTTATGAAGCAATTCGATGCCGAGTTTCTAGCAGTAACCTCTTACCCTCAGTGGGTTGCCAATATAGTGCCAGTGCCGAAGAAGGACGGTAAGGTCAGGATGTGTGTCGACTACAGGGATTTGAACAGGGCCAGCCCCAAGGATGATTTCCCCTACCTCACATCGACGTTCTTGTTGACAATACTGCTCAACACAAGGTGTTCTCCTTCATGGATGGTTTTTCAGGGTATAATCAGATCAAGATGGCTCCTGAAGATATGGAAAAGACTACCTTTGTGACTCAGTGGGGCACCTTTTGCTACAAGGTCATGCCATTCGGGTTGAAAAATGCTGGGGCAACCTACCAACGTGCCATGGTTGCTTTATTTCATGATATGATCCATCATGAGATTGAGGTATATGTTGATGACATGATTGCAAGGTCTCAAACTGAAGAGGAACACCTTGACCATCTGAGGAAGCTGTTTGACTGACTAAAGTTATACAAGCTGAGGTTGAATCCCAACAAATGCACCTTTGGGGTGAGGTCCGGAAAATTGCTAGGTTTCATTGTAAGCGATAAAGGTATTCAGGTGGACCCTGCCAAGGTGAAAGCCATACAAGAGATGCCAACTCCCAAGACAGAGAAAGAAGTCAGAGGCTTTCTAGGACGACTGAATTACATTGCCCGATTCATCTCACATCTAACTGCTACATGTGAGCCAATCTTCAAATTACTGAAGAAAGATCAAGTAGTACGTTGGAACGATGAATGTCAGGCTGCTTTCGAAAAGATAAAAGAGTATCTCCAAGAGCCACCCATTCTTATGCCACCAGTGGAAGGGAGACCTCTAATACTATACTTGACTGTGCTTGACAATTCAATGGGGTGTGTGCCGGGGCAGCATGACGAGTCTGGCCGAAAAGAGCACGCTATTTATTACCTGAGCAAAAAGTTTACCGACTGTGAGTCTCGTTACTCACTGCTCGAGAAAACTTGCTGCGCTCTGGTATGGGCTGCTCGCCGGCTGAGACAGTATATGCTGACTCACACTACTCTTTTGATTTCAAAGATGGATCCCATCAAGTACATATTCGAAAAGCCTGCTCTGTCTGGAAGAATAGCGAGATGGCAAATGATCTTGACAGAATATGATATCCAGTATACAACTCAAAAAGCAATCAAAGGAAGTGTACTGGCAGATCATTTGGCACACCAACCTGTGGACGATTACCAATCATTGAACTTTGAATTTCCGGACGAAGACATCATGGTGGTAACTGATTGTGAAGTGCCTGGACCGGATGAAGGACCTGAGGAAGGATCCCGATGGTCTATGCATTTTGACGGAGCCTCCAACGCTTTAGGTAACGGCATCGGCGCTATGATCATATCTCCCAAGGGAACTCATACTCCACTCACCGCCCGATTGTGTTTCAACTGCACCAACAACATGGCAGAATATGAGGCATGTATCATGGGTCTTCAAGCTGCAATCGACTTAAGGATCAAGTTTCTGAGTGTCTTCGGAGATTCCGCTCTCGTGATCAATCAGATCAAAGGCGAGTGGGATACGAAACACCCAAATATTATTCCTTACAAGGAGTATGTGCTGACTTTGCTTCCCCACTTTGAAGAGATAACTTTCGAACACTTCCCAAGAGAGGAGAATCAGCTAGCGGACGCACTAGCTACGATGTATTCAATGTTCAAAGTCAAATGGGACAATGAGGCTCCCCGGATCATTATCTGGAAGTTGGACGAACCCGCATACTGCTGCAATCTTGAGGCCGAAAAAGTAACCGAAAAACCCTGGTATCATGAGGTGAAGAGATACTTGGAAGCTCAGGAATATCCTGAAGGTGCATCTGTCAATGACAAGAAGTTCATGAGAAGGTTTGCGGCAAAATTCTTCCTCAGCAACGGCATTCTCTACAAACGGAATCATGATTCAACTCTACTGCGTTGTGTGGATAATGCTGAAGCAGAGAAGATCATGATAGAACTGCATGAAGGTACATTCGGAACACATTCCAGTGGACACACCATGGCAAAGAAAATCCTTCGGGCAGGATATTTCTGGTCCACAATGGAAGCCGATTGTTACCAACATTCTCGAACTTGTCATAAATGCCAGATCTATGCTGATAAGGTGCACATCCCTCCGGTTCCTCTGAACGTCCTGACGGCACCTTGGCCTTTTGCAATGTGGGGCATTGATATGATCGGTGAGATCCGACCGACGGCATCCAACGGGCATCGCTTCATCTTGGTAGCGATCGATTACTTCACGAAGTGGGTTGAGGCAGCTTCCTACGCAACGGTAACCAAGAGCATCGTGGCACGTTTCATCCGGCATAACTTGATCTGTCGGTACGGCGTCCCGGAAAGAATCATTACGGACAATGGTACCAATCTTAACAATAAGATGATCACTGAGCTCTGCGAGCAATTCAAGATACAGCACCATAACTCTTCTCCTTACCGGCCGAAGATGAATGGGGCTGTAGAAGCAGCAAATAAGAATATCAAGAAAATTGTGCAGAAGATGACAGTGACCTATAAAGATTGGCACGAGATGTTACCGTTTGCTCTTCATGGGTACCGTACCTCAGCAAGGACGTCAACCGGGGCAACACCCTTTTCCTTGGTTTATGGCATGGAGGCAGTCTTGCCGATTGAAGTCCAGATACCCTCTCTCCGGATAATGAAGGATGAAGATCTGAGTGAAGATGACTGGATCCAGACTCGACTTGATCAATTAAACCTGATTGACAAAAAGAGACTCACCGCTATCTGTCATGGTCAGACGTATCAAAAACGGATGATCAGGGCATTTAACAAGAAAGTCAGACCACACGAGTATCAAGTTGGGGACCTGGTGATCAAGCGCATCATCCTTCCTCAAAGTGATCCCCGAGGCAAATGGACCCCTACATACGATGGGCCATTTGTGGTTAAACATGTGTTCTCAGGAGGAGCCATGATTCTAACCACCATGGATGGTGACGACCTTCCTCGCCCCGCCAATGCAGACATAGTAAAAAGATACTACGCATGAATAAAAGACCCGCTAGGTTGACATACCTAGGCAAAAATAAGGGCTTCCCGGCGAACCAAAAGGGTTCGGGCAAAAATAAGGGATGAGATGAAAAAAAATCTGTACACCCGGCAAGTCGAAAACCTGAAAAGGAGGCTTGGGCAAAAATGGGTATCCCGGTGGACTGAAAACCCGAAAGGGCGGTCCAGGCAAAAGTTAGGGATAAAGCGTAACACTATGTCTCATTGGATCACCTTGCATCCAGAATTCGACATCAACTATCTGGCTCAGACTTTGGCATCGACCAATCAGATTCATCTTCAACTAAGCGGCAAAGTGATGAGACGCTTGAAGACATAAAGGCGATAGCAGAGTTGGAACCTAGTGGGAATATTGTGCAAATAGCTGTTTTGTTTCCTTTTCAAAATTGTAAATTCTATGTTATTCGGCGGCATTCTCTTACTAGGATGTCAGCCTCTTGTACAAAAACGCCTATTCACAGGCAAATTTCAAAATAAATACAAATTCACTTTTCCATACAAATTGCCATTGTTTTTCCTTTTTCTGTTTTGTCTTGCGAAGAACGTCCAACGTTCATTTTTGATATATGCATTTGACATTAAATTGCTGATTCATAAATGTTTGCATATGAAACAAAAGACTAATTACAGGTGACATCAGAAACAGGGGCAATGTAAAGTTGTCTGATGCAGTCTGGTTGCTTTGTCCGCCAAGGTACCAAGGTAGGTTCAACTGAAGGATGTGATCAAGTTCTCTCAACTCCCCACAGAGTAAGATAAGATAGCAACATTTCCCAGTGGAGTATAGGCATTCATTAGCAAGCATCCCCGACAGTCTTGATCTAAGATTGTTCCCCGGCGGAATACGGACACTCCAGTGGAATCATTTTCCAGTACAGTCTGAAGGTTTCCCCAGGAAAGTGGAATTCTTATCCCCAGCAGGTCTTGAAGCTTATCCCCAGTAGATTCTGGAAGCTTATCCCCTGCAGAGTACGGACGTCTCTCCCGAGCTTTATTCAAATTTATTCCTCACAAGGGCTTATAACTGGGTTATCCTCAGCTAGTTGCCACGGAAGATCGCCCTCGACGAAGTTTCTTTCAATCCCCAGCAGAGTTCATCAAAGTTCCCCAACATAACTTATCAACACAATCCCCAGCGGAGTTTATCTTTGGTATTCCCAGCGGAGTTTATCATCATTATCCCCAGCGGAGTCCATCATTGAAATCCTCAGCGGGCCTCTCATCAAAACTTCAGCAAGGTATCTCTTCCACGAGCAATTCCCCGCAGAGTAATCTCTCCAACAAGTTTATTCCTCAACGAAGTCATCTTCTTCTACCAGTGTATTCTTGCAACCATCATCCCCAGCGGAAGCGAAGAGCTCTACTCTTCAATGTCAGCCCAGGATTTAATTCCCCGGCCGGTCGTCAAGGATTTATTTTCCTAAGACGAAAATACATTCATAAACATTTCACATTTCATACATATTGCTTACATACATGATAAAGTGCATACAACACTATCTCATGTTGAACATCATGACATCATGCATCTCATACATAATGCCATTGCATACAACTGATGTTTTTGCCTTTTCAGGGAAAGAGGCCATCCCAAAGACAACTACCTTCAACTGTCACAGTTTCCATATTCGATTCCTGTATCTAGCCAGGGCACGTATGAAGAGTTTGAAGATTCGATTCCTGTATCTAGCCAGGGCATATCTATCAACTATCACAATTCTATATTCGACTCCTGCATCCAGCCAGGGCATATCTGTTGACCACATTTCCAGACTCGATTCTTGTATCTAGCCAAGGCACGTCTGAAGAGTTCGAAGATTCGATTCCTGTATCCAGCCAGGGCATATCTGTTGACGACTATTTCCGGATTCGATTCCTGTATCCAGCCAGGGCACATATGTGAGCAACCGATTGTAGATTCGACACCTGTATCCAGCCAGGGCATATCTGCATGAGGAGATTGAAGATCAAACACCTGTAACAAGCCAGGAAAACATCTGTCTTTCTCAAATACACAAGTTCTTGCTAAGGAATCTCTTATGCGATCAACGCTTCCAAATGGAATCTATAAGCCCATTCCCGACAAGGTCCTGTCACATCTCTCCAAATGGCATCTATAAGCCCATTCCCGACATCACATTGCTGATACTCCAACATGCGAGTGCAAATTTCCGGGCACTCTAGTGTCCAATCTCCTTTTACCCTCGAGTTACGAAAGGCAAACTTGCCAATCTAACTCTTCAGGTTCAAGAAGATTGAACAGGGGCAACTGTTGTACCCCAAAATTTGCCCTCCCATTTCCTCAACATTTTCTCATCACAAAACCCTTGGAGATCAAGATCCAGTTAGGGTTTACTCTGCTCAAGACTTCTCCTTGCACTGCTGACCCAATTTAGGGTTTGTGTTTGCACAAAGATGTTTTGACCAAAATTGCCTAAGGTGACTTTCATGCTTCATATTGGACTCCCAAGTTTATCCACACCAAGTTTCAAGTCCTGATTCCAAATTTTGCTCAGTCAATTGGACAGTTGACCTAGAAACCAACTGTATTGGGGAAAAAGTCAACTGTGGCCAATTGACAGTCAAATCTCATGAAAATTGACCCACATCAACATTATGAACTCACATGGACCATTTGATCAAGTTTGGATCACAATTCCACAAGAAATTTGATCAGATCATCAAAAGGGCAAAATGGTCATTTTTAGGGTTTTGACTGCACAAAGGTAATTTTTGACTGTTTGACCTAGACAATGGCAAACCAAGCTCACATATGGACTCAAGGACCCCATGGAATTATCTTGACATGTTCAACAAGTTCAAAAGATCCCCAAATGCACAAGATTGAAAGTTGAATTCCCCAGTCAATTGATCAATTTTGACTGTATACTGAAAAGTCAAACTTTGACTTTTTGGTCAAAATCAAGTGTCAAGATTCATTTTTCATCAAAACATGCCAAATCATGAAACTTTTTCATCAAGAAATCAAGAATTGCAAATTAGGGTTTGAAATGAAGATTTTTCATAACTTAGAATTTTTCTAAGTTATGAAAAACCCTAATTTTTCCTAACTTTGCCCCACTTTCTCACCAAGATCCATTTGGATTCAAGCAAAAGTCAAAACATGAAAGTTGTAGCCTATTGCATAGTCTACAACTTTGATTCACAAAGTTTTCCCAAAAGAAGCTTGTATCTCAAGTTACAAGTTTTGGAACAAGGGTACCAAACCATTCTTAACTTAGAGAAAATTTGACCTATTTTAGGCAAGGTTTCTACCTAACTTCAAGACCATTTTTCACATAATTCCACTTGGAATTTCAATTTGCATTTCAAAGATGGATTGTAGTACACATTCCAAGCTTTACAAAATGTCCAAGAACTCATCAAACAACCTCATGGTTAGAGAGAATCGAATTTTGCAATATGGGAAAAACTCACTTTTGATTTGGCCAAGTTACATGTTCATACATTTGTGCCATTTTGAATTCAGCATGCTTTCCTTGATTACAGGCCTCTAAACCATCCAATACTCAATAATTTAATGCCAATCCTTTGTTCCAAAGTGTTGTTCTATGAGTTCAAACATTATATGCAAGTTTAATCCATTTATAGAAAAAGCAAATTAGCCATTCTTGAAAAGTGAACTTTATGTCAATATGCAAATCCAAGCAAGTACATTTGAGATCTCTTTGGCACAAGTTTATGGACAAATTGCACTGATCAAGACTGAGTTATGCAGCACATTAGAGGGGCCTGTACAAGCTAGAAACTCAACTTGGCCATTGCTTGCTTAAAGTGTAAGAAACATAGCATAACATCTACCAACTTTCATCTCAGCAAACCAAGCCAAAAGAAAAGTTATCAAACACATTCTAGACATCCATTATGAGCTAGAACACAAGCCAATCATCCCCAACACCCTCTCATTCACAGAATCACCATTGAACTGCCCAAAACAGGGCATCCCTGCAGTTTGAGTTCCATAGCTCAAACCTTCCATGCATTCTTGCTAAAAACACTTCAAACACATTCCATAATATCCATATAAACTATTCCAAACCTTGAACTGAGACTGTAACAACCATAACACCATTTGCCATTTCCATTTTTCTATCTTGCAGGTGGACTTCTGCAGCTTGATTTGGCACGATTCAAAACACACCAAGCATTGGAATAACATCACTACACTTCAGGCAAGCTGTACAAATCATCATCTTGCCCTGAAAGCTCCTCCATTGCAAGGCACGATTCCAACTGAACAGGTTTCATGTTGGAAGATTTGGCAAAAGATCAAGGAATTGGAAGTTAGCAAACGCGTGTTTTCTTGAACAAACATGTTCTGAGGTTGAAGATGACAGGGTTCTGGGCTGGGCCTGTTTGACTTTTCTTTTCACACCATGTTATTACTTTCACACCCCCTAGGCCCATTTTGCTTATTTTCATGATTTTTTGACTTTTCTTTTTTTATTCTGACTTATTTATTTTTCCTCATGATATTAAAAATATAAAAATAATTTTTTGAACCATTTTTGAATTTATTAGGAATTTATTAGTTTAGATAAGTATTTGTACATAAATAAATATATAAACTTGCTTTTATTTGAAAATACTAAAAAATAGTGCAAACCCATTTTATTTTCCATTTTTATTTTATTTTATCTTCTGAAAATATTTTATATAAAATATACTTTTTTTTATAAATATTAAATATTATTATTTTTGTATATAATATATATATTTAATAAATAATACAAATACATATATACATATTAATATATTTAGGGTAAAATACAAAATATACACACTTTTATTTTTTTTATTAATATTTAATATAAAAAATACCTTTTTGACAAATATACTTCATTTTTATTTTATTTTTGTATATAATAAATAAATGTGTACATATTAAATAATTAATACATTTTACTTAATAAAATTAGGGTTTTGCCCTAAACATAAAAAAATCCAAAAATTAATACCTTTTTATTTTGTTTATTTGACATATAAAAATACCTTTTTTTCATACACATAAAAAAACATTTTTTGCATCTTGCATATTTATTCTTATTTTATTTAATTTGTGCAATTAAATATCTTGTAAATAATTCAATATTGATGTAATAGTTTAGGTTTAAATTCCTTGTCAAAAACCCCCATTTGAACATTTGTACCCCCCTTCCCATATATTGTGTTGTAATAGCTTAGTAATTTTATTTTTCGCACTTTAATGCTTTCTAACTATACCATGCTAGAATTAGGGTTTGTATGCGAAAACAACAAAAATAGTTTGACCTAATTTCAAGATAAACAAGCATGAAAATGGACAACACAAATCACACTTGCACCCCCTAGGGTATTCCACCTGTTGCCTTCAATGAATGGGCCATATTGCATGTTAGGTCTCTTTGGGCAAAAACAAAACAAACAATCAAATGATCATAGTCCCTCGATGACGCTTTCGAAAGTTGCCTAAAAATGATCAAGTCCCTTAAAGAAAATTGCCCAAAGATACTTGGCACCATTGCAATTATGGTCTAAACGATGACCCGCGCCCGTCCCTTTCACATCCTAACACAAGATTGTCCACCAAATGCAATGGTTGAACAAAATTGTTAAAAGGGTTAAAACATAGAAATAATCTTTGAGAAATTTAGGAGTAGATAACCTCTTAGTTACTTGAATCAAACTTGCAAAACAAAACACTTGCCTATTTTCTAAAACCACACCTCACAACACTTTCAAAAAGAAACTTTCAAAAAACAAATGAAAACCTTTTCAAAAGACATACCCCTTTGTATACATCCCAACATGGATAATTACAAAGGTTTCCACCATATTGGCTTCTTTTCAAAACATTTTCAAACCCACACACACAAAGCACCATTTCAAACAATTGAAAAATAAGGCAAGTTGATCTAAGCAAGTAACTAAGAGCCCATGGATAACCATGGATAGAAAGGGTGCTAATACCTTCCCTTTCTATAATCTACTCCCCGAACTCAAGAAAACATCTCAAAAGGTTTTTGCTGTGCTTTTTAAACCTTTCCTTAGGATAAAATAAAAAGTCGGTGGCGACTCTTGCTCAACCGAAACATTTGCAAAAACAAACGCAAAACCATAGTCAGTTCTCCCACCGTATCACAGGTATGTTTTGGGCCAACATGACGAGTCTGGCCGAAAAGAGCATGCTATTTATTACCTGAGCAAAAAGTTTACCGACTGTGAAACCAGATATTCACTGCTCGAGAAAACTTGCTGCGCTGTGGCATGGGCTGCTCGCTGGCTAAGACAATATATGTTGACTCATACCACTCTATTGATTTCTAAGATGGATCCAATCAAGTACATCTTTGAGAAACCTACCCTTTCCGGACGGATAGCCAGGTGGCAAATGATCTTGACTAAGTACGAAATTCAATACACTACACAAAAGGCCATCAAAGGAAGCATACTAGCAGATCATTTGGCCCATCAAGTTGTGGATGATTATCAGTCAATGGACTTCGACTTCCCTGACGATAATATCATGCTGGTAACCGTTTGCGCAAGACTTAGACCGTATGACGGACCTGAAAAAAGATCTCGGTGGACTATGGTCTTCGATGGGGCTTCCAACGCCTTAGGTAACAGAATTGGTGTTGTGATCATCTCTCCTGAAGGTTGCCACACTCCATTCACTGCCAGACTATGCTTCGATTACACGAACAATATGGCTGAATATGAAGTGTGCATCTTAGGTCTGAAAGCTGCTATTGACTTGAGGATCAAGATTTTGAATGTGTTTAGGGATTCTGCTCTAGTGATTATCCAAGTAAAAGGAGATTGGGACACTAAGCACCTTAATCTCATCCCTTACAAGGAAGTTGTACTATCCCTGATCCCTCACTTCAAAGATATCACCTTTGAGCACTTCCCTAGGGAAGAAAATCAGCTGGTTGACGCTTTGGCAACCATGTCTTCAATGGTCAAGGTCAAATGGGACAACAAAGCCCTTATGATAACAATTGAAAGATTCGATGAACCCGCACATTGCTGTGATCTTGAAAATTATAACAAAGATTTACAGCCAAACTCTTCCTAAGCAACGGTATATTGTACAAGCGCAACCATGACTCCACTCTACTCCGATGTGTGGATAAGATGGAGGTTGAGGAAATCATGGAAGACATGCACGATGGACTCTTTGGTACTCACTCAAGTGGACATACAATGGCTAAGAAAATCTTAAGAGCTGGCTACTATTGGTCAACGATGGAGGCTGATTGCCATCAACACTCTAGGACTTATCACAATTCCAAATCTATGTTGACAAGGTCCATGTGCCTCCTATCCCTCTGAATGTCATGACCTCTACGTGGCCGTTTGCAATATGGGGCATTGATATGATTGAAGAAATCAAGCCTATCACTTCCAACGGACATTAATTCATTCTTGTCGCTATCGACTATTTCACTAAGTGGGTCGAAGCTGCCTCTTTTGCCTCAGTCACCAAGAATGTGGTAGCAGGATTCATCAGGCACAACCTCATCTGCCGCTATGGAATCCCCAAAAGGATTATCATCGACAATGGGACTAACCTCAACAATGCTATTATTACTAAGCTTTGCACTCAGTTTAAGATCAAGCATCATAATTCTTCTCCTTATAGACCTAAAAATGAATGGCGCAGTCGAAGCGGCCAACAAAAACATCAAGAAGATTGTGCAGAAGATGGTAGTAACCTACAAGGATTGGCATAAGACGTTGCCATTTGCTCTACATGGCTACCGCACTTCAGCTATAACATCAACTGGGGAAACTCCCTTTTCTCTAGTCTATGGCATGGAAGTTGTTTTACCAGTGGAGGTTCAGATTCCCTTGCTGAGGATTATGATTGAAGCAGGCTTAGGCGAAGACGAGTGGATTCAAACGAGATTGGATCAGCTGAACTTGATCGATGAAAAACAATTAGCTGCTATTTGTCATGGTTAGACATACCAAAAACGTATGATCAAGGAATTCAACAAAAAGATCAAGCCTCGAGTATATCAAGTTGGTGACTTGGTGATAAAGCGCATCATTCTCCCACAAGGTGACCCCAGAGGAAAATGGACTCCCACTTATGAAGGGCCATTTGTTGTCAAAAGAGTGTTCTTTGGCGGTGCCATAATGCTGACTACCATGGATGGTGAAGACTTCCCACATCCTATCAACGCAGACATAGTTAAAAAATACTACGCATAAGAGATCCGCTAGGTTGGCACACCTAGGAAAAATAAGGGCATCTCGGCAAACCAAAAGGTTTGGGCAAAATTTAGGGATATATGCAAAAGATTGTACACCCGATAAGTTGAAAACCCGAAAGGGCGACTTGGGCAAAAATGGGTATCCTGATGGACTGAAAACCCGAAAGGGCGGTCCAGGCAAAAGTTAAGGATTAAAAGCGTATGACTATGTACTATAGATTCACCACAGTCAACTCTATCACCAAGGTCCGAGTTCAAACGGTCCAAGATCAATCCAATCAACTTCCGTCAACAGCAAGGGGAATTCGAAGACATTGGGGCAATAGTAGAGTTGGAAGGCGATGAGATCATCTCACATGGCTATTTGTTTTTGTTTTCAATTTTGTCTTCCTTTTCGATGATTTCCTCTTACTAGGATCTCCGTATCTTTGCACAAAAACGCCTATTCACAGGAAAAATATCAATACAAATATACTTTTAAGTGCAAACTTCCTGTCTTTGTTTTGAATGCAAATTTGTCCAATAACTAAAATTAAATGAACATATGCATATAAACATGATTAAAACTGTTTGATAGCTACGACCTAAGTAGTAACAAGCACCTCCTTAGTGAATATGGAATACCCCCACAGAGTTATTTCATTAACATCCTCCTCAACTAAGTTACTCACAAAGTCTCTTCGCATAGGATAATATCCAACCAAAGTCTCAATCTCTTGGCAGCTCTTCCCCAGCTAAGTCGAGTCTTACAAGTAGAGGCCTTGTGGATCTCTTCCTAAAAGAACTCACCACTTCACCAGTTTATCAACAGGGTTTATTTCCCCAACAAACAGTGGATAGCATAACTCCCCAGCTAAGTACAAAGTTCCCCAGCTTTGGTCTATCTTCTCCAGCTGAGCCTGTTACCCCCAACTGAGTATACCTCCCCAAGTTGGGTCTGTCCTTCGCGACTGAATCTACACTCTCCAGTTCGAGTTTGCCTTTTAGATTATTACAAATCATAGGGCCACAACCCCTAATCCCCAGTAAAGTCGTCAACAAAACCTTTACTATCTCCAAAAGATGCTATAAAGCCTGGACCCGACCAGATAATGGTTTAACTCTTCAAAATATAGAAGAACCTGGACTCAATCAGACCAAGGTTTAACTTCTTTTCCCCAGTAGAGTTTTCCTCTACCCAAACAATTTATTGTGGAGCTTGGATCTGACCAGATAGCAATTGCCTTCAGAAATTCATTGTGAAACCTGGAACCCGACCATATAACAATTTAATTCCCGAATAATTTATTGTGAAACCTGGACCTGACAAGATAAAAATTAATCTCACTAACCTCAGAAATCTGCAAAGCCTGGACCCGACTAGATATAAGTTTTCGAGAAAGTTATTGTTAAACCTGGAGCTCGACCAGATAACAATCAACTGGGATCCACAAAGAGACACTGTGAAGCCTGGACCCGACCAGATAATAATACAACTTTCCAAAAACCATGAAACCTGGACCCGACCAGATAGTAGTTACCACTTCAAAATTACTGCAAAGCCTGGATTCGACCAGATAACGGTTGACTTCCTTATTTCCAGCAAGTTGTTGTAAAGCCTGGACCCGACCAGATGACAGTTCAATTTCAAGGAATTACTACAAAGCCTGGATCCGACCAGATAACAGTTGACTTCCTTATCTCAGCGAGTTGTTGTAAAGCTTGGACCCGACCAAATGACAGTTCAATTTCAAGAAATTTTCTGCAAAGCCTGGAATCCGACCAGATAATAGTTAATTTATTTCTTCCCCAAAAAAGTTACTGTGAAGCCTGGATCCGACCAGATAGCAGTAGATTTCCTTATTCTCAGCAAGTTGTGAAGCCTGGATCCGACCAGATAACAGCTGATGTTCAAGAGATATTCCCCAGCGGAAGCATCCTTTCAACAAAGTTTGAAGATATGTATATTCTTCATCCCCAACAGTAATCCGAGAGTCAACTTCCCAAAACTCCTCAGCGACAATCAGGGATTTATTTTCCCAGACAAAAACATAAATCTCACATTCATACATCATAGCATGTACATACAAGATGCATTTAGCATAATACCACCTCTAGTGAACATCCTACATACATCTGCATTTTTACAAACTCTTTTTCTCACAGGTAAAACATCAAGTTTTAGTATAAATCAACAAGGGATTTGTATTGATATTTCTTATGGTGTTTACCACCAATCCTCCAAATGGCATCTATAAGCCCATTCATAATTCATCTTCGAGTGCAAATTTCTGGGTACTCTAGTGTTCAATCATCTTCCACCTTCAAGTCACGAATGGCGGATCTGCCAATCTAAATCTTCAGGTTTAAGAAGATTGAACAGGGGCAGCTGTTGTACCCCAAAATTTTCCCTCTCATCCCGGTATTTTCTCATGAGATCTCCTTTGATTCAAGACTACACTAGGGTTGATCAGCTCAAGACACCTCTTCAAGCACTGATGACTGAAAATTAGGGTTTGAGATTGCACAAGGATAAATGGACTTTTAATGCCCCATATGAATTTCATGGATCACTTTGGACCCTCAAGATTGCTCATGTCAAATTTCAAGTCTTGGATCACATTTTTGCCCGGTCAATTGATCAATTGATCTAAAATAAGCTGTATTGAAAGAAAAAAGTCATATGTGGCCAATTTGAATTCAAACTTCATAATTTTTTATCCATATCAACATCATGAACCTATATATGTCATTTGCATCACAATTCCTCAATAAATTTGATCAGATCAACAAAAGGGCAAAATGGTCAAAATTAGGGTTTTGACTGAGAAGGCTCAATTTTTTAGTTTTGACCTAAACCATGGCTTGATGGTTTGGGACATGTTATCAAGCATTAAAATGCATCATTTTGACCTAATGTCATGACTCAAAACATTTCTCAAGATCAATTGATTGATAGTCAAAACTCAGTCAACAAATGAAAAGTCAACTGATACAGTGAAAAGTCAAACTTTGACTTTTTGAGTAAAATCAAGTTTCAGAAATCATATTTCATCAAGACATGAAATTAGTTCATCAAAATCAGAAGTGAGAAATTACTTTGAAAAATCAAATTTCTAAACATTTGGAAAATTTTCTAAGTGTTAGGAGAAGATGGTACTTCAGAACTTATGGGTCAGTCTTCACGCGAGTTCAATCAGAATTGGCAAACACGGTTCAGAACATGATGCTTCAATCAGAACATATGTAAGCAATGTTCTTCGGTTAGAACATGATTCTTTAGCACATGGAGGTTACATTTCTAATCTTCTGCGATCAGAACATCACCAAATCCCAAAACCTCGTTTAAGCAACCTGCTTCCCTACTGTAACACAGTCCTGTAACCAGCTGTTGATCCAGTACACGCATGCACTTTCTCAAACCCCATATTTTCACCAAATTAGCATACAAAAGCTATAATTAAAAAGTAATGGAACAATATGCTAAAAAGGTTTAAATCCCATTTGTTTTTCCCCCCAAAACCACAACAAACTCATCTATAAATAAGTTGCTCCATCACACTTTCAAGGGGCTGGCTTTTGGAGAGAGAGAATTTTCAAAAGAGATAAAAATAAAACTATGAAACCTTCGTAAAAATCCATAATCCCCAAATAGAAAACCAAACCTTTGTTCTTCCCTTTGAGTCAAAGAACTTGGTATTTTCTCTTCCGTTGCTCTTTGTTGTACCCCAATTTTTGTCCCTAAGATTCCCCTATCATATCATGTCGACTTGATCATAACAAGATCACATTAGGGTTGGTTCTTCCTCTTTTTCTATCTCCTATCTTTAAGTTTGCTCTTGAGGAATCTCCAAGCACCTTGGTTGTGTATTTTGTATATGTGTTGATTGACTAACTTCTAATAAAAATACAAAAAATATTTGTCCTTGTCTTTGCAAAATTTTGTTTTAGGTAACAAGTCGAAGCATCCAACAAATAAGGTCATGCAAAGTTGATTGATCCTGTATTGTGGCAAAAGACAACATGCATCGACCCATAAAGGTATGTATCGACTCATCTTGATGTGTATAACTAGAATGTGTCGACAGATGCATGTATGTATCGACTCATATTGATGTGTATAACTAGCATGTTTCGACACATGTATGTATGTATCGACTCATCCTGTTTGTATAACTAGCATGTATCGACACATATGTGTTATGTATCAACTCATGCAGTTTGTGTGATTCTGTAATGTGTTGAAGAAGCAGTATATATCGACACATAGAGGCATGTATCGACACATGATGTGTTATAGAGCTAGGATGTATCGATACATACCACTCATGTATCGACTCATAACAGCAAAATGCACGTGTTTTTTGAAAAAAGCCAGCAATTTCAAATCTGTCTTATTTTTTGCTCCAATTTTGCTGCATAATTTGAAAATTATATCATTAATTCAATTTTGGCTCCAAGAATCAATTACCAAATTACCACTAATCCCAATCCTAAAAATCTATAAATATAGACCTCATTTCATTCAAATCATAAGCTTTTGATAGCCAAACTCATCTTGCTAAAAAATCTCTCAATTCTCTCCATCTACCAAATTCACTCAAAGCTCCATTTTCAAAAAAAGTTAGTAAGCTTTGCATTGAAGCTTACTAATCTTTGAGCTAAACCTTCATCCAAACACTTTTTCTTCATCAATTCTCTACATCCAAGCTTTGATAATTGATTCTTGTGGTTGAATTGAAGCAAATTCTGGAAGTTGTTTGATAATTCTCTAATTCTACCTTTGGTAAGTTGGATCATCATCTTTCACAATGTGATCTCTTGTGGATTTCTGGTTTTAATTCATTAAGCATTGTTTTATGATTCCATTAGTGTTATTTTCTCATAATTTGCTGGAATTCTCATGCTCAATTGGATCCATGATCATAAGGTGTTTGATAAAAAGTTGGAACAAGAATTTGATCTTTAAAATGCTGTTTTCTACTGATTTTTAACAGGTTGCAATCAATTGTTGTAACATCGCAATTGATTGTCACGAAAAATTGATTTGATAAAAAACTGCACTAATGCAATAGGTTGCTGTCTAAGCACAATTGATTCTAACAGTGCCAAAAATACTTTTTCTGCTTTATTTTGGGGCTGTTTTGACTCAAATATTTTTCTGCTCACTCTCTTTGATGGATAATTTGGATTGCAATTTTAAATGTCCAGTTTGTCTTTAAACTCAATGGACTTTGTGATGTAGATGAAGTTAGATAAATGTTCATCAATTCAAATCTACCTAAGAGTGAATTATTTAATTCATTTTTGGTGCTTTGGATTAATGATATGTTTAGTGCTTTAATCCATCTAGAGGAGTGGTTGAATTTAAAGATGAAAGAATTTTGAAATGGTGAGCCAAATTAGCTTATCATTCCCCTCCCTCTTCATCTTATCCCTTTCTTTTTTAATTGTGCTACATGTTAAGGGATGGTGATCTCTATATCATTTATCCAAACATGAAGTACATAGATTACTATTGACCGGCCTCAAAATAGGTGCGACTTCTACTTAAGTCCACTTACGATTGCTTAACATAGAGCTAAATTTTGTCCCGATTCGAATAAATGATCATTCGTGGCCCAAACTTATGATTGTAAACCCAAGTATGTTAATTTGATCTCTTTGATCCAATAACCTTGAGACTCATTGTGTGGAGGCTTTAGTTCTACCAATCCTCTAATGGATCTACAACACCTTTGGTCAACGCGGATCACTTAAACATCGTTGATCATTAAATGTTACTTTTGAGAATTCCAAAATGGATGATATACTTGACAAAAAGCAAATGCAACTTATTATGTAGAGGCTTTGGTTCTACCAATCCTCTAATGAGTTCCAAATGCAAGATTCAAGATGGTCATCCAACTAACCACTAATTCCTAACCATTGAATTTACTTTATATTTTCTATTTATTTATGCTTTATGTACCATTTAATTTAAGCATTTACATTTCATGCCTTTTTTATTTTGCTCACTTGAGCATTTACTTTTATGTCATTTTTATTTTACTCACTTGAGCTTTTCTTTTCCTTTTAAAGACACCTAATAATCAACATGAACCATAAAAATCTTTAATAATACTTGGACTATTTGGTTACTATCCTTGGCATTATGGAGTATTGGACTTCTTGGACTTAGGATTAGAGACCTTGACCTATCTTGGAGACTTTGTGACTTTATTTGATATTTTGTCTGGAGTTCTTGAGGTTTACCTCAAGACATTGGGTTGTTTGTTTGTTTTGTGTGCAGGTTATTGTGATTACATACTTTGTTTGTAATTTGGAATTCACCCATATACAGCCGTTACTCTGCCCAATTTTTGCGAAGACTTAATACAATTGAAGTTTGGTTCTCTCGAGAGGTCTAGTATCTTTGCTTGCTTGGTTTCAATCCAAAGAATGGGAATTCTATATTGACTCATAAGGTCAAATATTGGCTTCTTGTTGGTTAGATGATTCATAAATAAATTTAAATCAATTTAATAATACCTTGACATTTTTGTGAGAAGATTAAAAGTCAATCAATCTCATTTGAAACCATTTTTGCCACTTTGACTTTTTATTTAATAACTTTTCTTAAAAGATTAGATGCTTGTCAACCCTTGTAGTGATGCAAACAACTATACTTCTATAATATGTAGTAAAGAGAGATATTTTCCACTTGAGTGTTGAGTGAGGCATTGTTGATTTTAAAATCCAAACCATATCCTCCACATTGAGATGATGCAAATTCTCCTTTCTCATGATTGTGGGTAGTAAGTATGTTTTCCACACGTACAATGACGATGATGTCTTATCTCATAAAATTAACCAACACACTTATGTTTTAAAATTTTCACAAGAGAAACTACGTGTACCCTGATCCCCTATTGCCTGAAAGGTGGTACGTAGGCACTAAAGGTTCGCAACCGCGACGGGTGCAAAAATCATAAAAATATTTCTTTTCTCACCTCTACCATCCATTTTATATATAACACATTTTCATAGCCAAAATATACAGATTTTTCAAAGAGGTTCCTGTGGAGTACCGTAGATGTTTAGAGTGCTAATACCTTCCCTTTGCATAACCAACCCCCTTACCTTGAATCTTTCCCACTTTTTTGGGTTATTCGCTCTTTTCCCATTCCTTTGGAAACAATAAATCTTGGTGGCGATTTTTATTTTGATTTATATAAAGTCTAGTTAATCCAATGGCTTAGTCTTGAACATTTGTACCGCTACAGAAAAATGGCAACTTCACTGGGGACAGAATTGACCTCTTGCTGGTCCATCCCTAAGTGGGTTGAGCCTATCTTTGTTTATATTTGTATATGTATTATTGTGTTTATGTGTTATATTTTGTATATATGTTTGTCTGGATTTTCCTGGTTTACAGGGTCCTTGGTGATTACTCATAGGTCCTATACCCGGACTTAGGAAAAATTTAAGATAGGACGGGCGGTATAGTCATGTTAACTTTGAGGGAGTAATCCCAAAAAAGGAGGCATGAGATCCCCCACTCAGTGGAGGCCCCTTTGACTGTAGTGTCGTTTACCGAGTAATTGGGAAGACGTATTAATTTCAACCTGGGAGCCTGCCGAAGCTGAGGACCGTAGATTACCTAACCCATCTTGGCCTTTCAGGTGTAGTGTGGAAGCTATGACGGAGTAATACGGAAGTATTTGTCACGCGATACTACGCTCGGACGAGTCTTTCTTGAGAATATTACTAATTACCGAGTTAATCGGGAAGTTGGTAATATCCGAAGGAAGGATGTAGACTCTGGGAACCTCTTAGAACCTTGTCCGGCAGGTGATAAATTTTTAGACCAACACCTTATGGGTAGTACCTTCTATCTCATGCTCGTGACGTTGAACCTATGAACCCTATATGTGTGATCTTGTGTGTAATTGTTGCATCATGCATCCATGCACTCATAAGCGTCTTTTGAAGAAAACAATATTTCAAGGGATTTAAAGGTTGACTATTGGTGAATATCTCAGGTACCTTTTACCATGGATTCTGGAAAAAGAAACAAAAGCTTTATTACTTGGATGTTTGCAATATGTCCATAAATCCCTTGAAATATTAAATGATAAAATAAAAATAATCATATGCATTGCATATCATGCATCATATTGCCCATATTTCTTGCATTTGTTATGCATATCCAAGTGTCTTACCCAGCTTCTTTACTTCACTCAGCAAGCTTACTCATCACTACAACACTCGGGCTAATTTCAAAAAGAAGATGGACAATTTGGAACAGGAGAATCGCGAGTTGTGCGAAGAAGTTTCTGCTTTGAAGGCTGGCTTGGCCAACTTGATTGCTCTTATGGAAGCTCTGGTGGTTGCTCAGAATCAGCCACCGAGTGTTCAACCTCAACCAACAAGGGAAAATGCTGAAGTTCCAACTGTTCCTGTATCCGCTACTCCGGCTGTTGTTCAAAACCGTATGCCTCAGGGTTATCTGTGGGGAATGCCAGAGAATTTTGCACCTAAAGTTTTCAATTTGGGCCCTCAAGATGCTCCAGTGGTTCAAAATGTTGTTACTCCTGCACCTCTTGTGGTGCATACTGTTCCTGCTGCACCTCCTTCGGTGAATTTGGTTCCGTTTGTTAATGAAGATGTGTGTCGTCCTTTACCTCTTCCGAGTGAAGACTTGGGTCTTTATGAAAGAATGGATGATTGCTAAGAGCAGTTTGATAGAATGCAAAGAGAGATGAAGGCTCTTAGGGGAAAAGAATTATTTTGGTAGAATGTGAATGAGCTATGTTTGGTCCCGAATGTTAAAGTGCCTGCTATGTGTGATCGGTGGATCTGGAACTGACTGTTTAACGCTGGTTCGCGAAATGTCGCGGAAGCAAGAGTCGCCACCGTCTTTTATTTTCTCCAATAGGAAAGGACAAAAGCACAGAAAAATTCCTTTAAAGAGATTGCTCTCGGTTCGGGAGGTAGGTTATAGAAAGGGAAGGTGTTAGCACCCTTTCTATCCATGGTTATCCATGGGCTCTTAGGTACTTGCTCAATGTGTTTTCAAAATTGTTTGCTTGCTTTTCAATGTGGGTTTCAAAAATATTCTTTGAAAAGTTTCAATTCAACTCGTACGTCAGAGGGTTTGAAAAGTTTGTTTTGAAAGTTTTTGAAAGGTGTTGGTGAAAAGATGTTTTGATTTTGTTTTGAAATTAGAGCAAGTACCCTTGAGAACCTACCTACCCTAAGGAATTCGTCTGTGTAAATGTCTTTTAAAGTAGTGCCATCCCACCATTGAGAGGTAGGTAGCACCACCGTTGGAGGTGTTCGGGTCAATTCGAGTGTTAGGGACATGGTGATCACCGGAGCAATAGGAAGACACCTTAGAAGCTACCCTTATGCCATTGATCTTTTATTCCGAGGCAACTTATTCGAGGCAACTTTGTTTTAGGCAACTAGATCAATGGACACAAGGACTTACTAAAATATCCTCTACTTGATGATCGCCTTTCGAAAGGCAACAGTGAGGCGTACCCTAGGGGTGGTGTGTGCGAATTGTGTGTCATTTTCAGTTTATTGTTTGTCTTGTCATGCATTGGTGATCTAACGATTCGATTTTATTTTTGGGCATTCATTCTTTCATGTTATTGTTTAACAGTTAAAAGTGCGGGAATTTAAAGTGCGGAAAAGATAAAAGTCCTACGCTATTACAAAGGGCGAGGGTCTACAACGCCAAATTAATCCAGACCCGTTTTAAAATAAATTGCAGAAAAGAAATGTCTAATAGCTATTACATGGCTTTGGTACAAGTACATTATATTCACAAAAGAAATAAATGAAACGCGCGAAAAAGAAATTACTCAAATGCGAGGGCGTTGAACCCTTTAAAGGAATTAAAATAATTAAATTATCTAAAATTAAAATTAAGTGAAAAATGGTATTTTTTGTGTTTTTTAGATTTAATGAGAAAAGAGAAAAATTAATTGAAATTAAATTAAATATTAGACCTAATTCTATTATTTTTTAAGTTTATTATGAAAATTTTAACTTTTAACCTAATCTAATCCTAAATTAATTTATGTACATTTTTAATTTATGAAAATAAATAAATAATATTATTATTCTGAAAAAAAAGGGAAAATTAAAAAAAAGAAAATAAAAGTCATTAACCTAAATTCTATGTTTGGATTTTTATTAACAAAAAGATTAAAATTATACCCTAATTAAACTAAGTAATTACAAGTATTTATTTAGAAAATAATTAAAATAAAAATTATATTTTTGGCATTTTTTGATTTTATGATGTTTTTACATTTTGATTAAAAATTAAATAAAACAAATAATTAAAATAACATAACAATTAAAATAAATGAAGAATATAAGAAAAATAAATAAATTTGCCAAACCAGGTGGGGTGTAGATTTGAAAAGCCTGGCCCATTTGCTTGAAGTCCATTGACTTTTTTGATCAGGTATGGCATGTTGACTGGAGTCCATGATACACCTTTGGTCATGGCCCTTGGATTGCTTCTAATGGACGCGTGGAGGTTGATTTTTGAGTGTGCATGGTGTACCTGGACATTAGCAAAGCATGGAATTTTGTTTTGAAAAATAATATGAATTTTGCCAGACCTGGGACTTGAACCCAGGTCATGAGAGTCACATGCACGCTTCCTTATCCACTGAGCCAGTTGTGTTTCAATTAACATATAATATAATATAAATAATATAAAAGAAAAGTGGCACAACTCTTGGAACGCGCGCGAATTTTTAAACCTCCCAATCCCTGCATGCCACCACATCATCCCTTCCATTTTCCTGAAACACAAAGAAAGAAGGCAACGGTTTTTGAAACGTTGCATTAGGCAGCTTTTGAGAAAATAGCGATTAGGTCCCTGTAGCTCATAAATTTGTCGCGACCATATCTTCTTCTTCGTCTCTAAACACTGAGTTCAACCATGGTGGTCAGGGGCCCTAATTTTTCCTCTATGCAAAATCCCTAATTTAAGAAAACTGTAACCCTAGGATTCGAAAATGGTGGATTAGCGTGTGATTAACAAAAATGAAATTAAACACCATGAATGGTTTGGAAACTTGGTAAGGAACATGAATATGTAATTAAAATGCAATGATCATGCTTAGGATTGAGAATACGATTTCAAAAAAATTGTTGTACAGTTTGAGTTGTTGTTACTGCTCCTTCGCGTTTTGATTGAGGTTAGGGGTTGGGATGTGTTCAATGATGCCTCAGGATGCTAATGGACAAAGAATTAAGGCTTGAAAGATCCTCTAGTAGTAATTTCAGTTTTGCATTATATGGCCAAAATTTCAAATTGTCCAATGGCTTTTGAGCGAGCCTTTTGCTATGTTATGGTTAGGGTTGGACTCAGTGATCATAATGGATGGAAATTAGCTTGCTAACTGACCTTAATTCATGCTTGGGAAAGAATTGGTCTTAGGGTTTCTTCCATTAACCATTTTTCCTCTTTTTTAGCCAAAATCTAGACCTAGTGTGCAAATGAACCCTAGCCTGATTTCTTGAGTTGGTTCATGATACATAGGAATTGTCCAAGTTCACATGACACTATTCCATTGGTTTTTAAATTTTATTTGAATTTTCAAAGAATTAAAATGAATTAAATCATCAAAAATTAAATAAAATAAAAAAATCAATATTTGGTCTTGAAATTAACCATGGGACACGTGTGTGGCATGACAAGGATGAACCAAGTGGAAAAAATGGGGCCCTTTTGTCAAAAATTGGATTTTCAAAGATAGTTGACTTTTGCCATTTCACAAAAATTTCCCAACTTCTACAAGGCATAACTTGCTCAATTTTTAAGCTTTTCACATGTTCTTGGACATTTTGGAAAGGTCTTTGAGTCCTTTAACCAATGCCTTTGGTCCCATGTCATTTTGATTTACCAATCTCAAGTTATGGTCTTTGACTTAAAATCCCTTTTTGTTGACTTTTGAAAATGACCTGTAATGTTGAAATTGATAACTTTTTGTGAGAGCATTTCTTGGGTTTGAAGTATGAAGATGAGTTGTAGGAAATGTCTTCCTCTTCAAAATGAGCTTTGGATGGAATTTTTCTGATAATCCATGTGAAAGTTATGCCCTGGTCAATTTCAGTTGACTTTTTCAGCTGTCCAAATATAGCAACTTTTGCATCTTTGATGATTTCTGAGCCAAATTTTGAGAATCATGATCAAGCATTGATCAAATGATGTTTGTGGCTTCAAAATGATATGTTGACCAAAAATTTGAACTTTTGACTGCCAAATGACCATTTTGCCCCTACAGTTGACTGTAGTGCAATTTAGGGTTTTGACTGTGCAATCTTGAGCTGAATGCCTTGAAACTTGATATGAGGATGCTTGACCATGTTTGTAAGCATATGAGACTTGATTGAACCTTTGAAAACTTCCTTTTCTTGATCAGATTCAAAACCCTAATTTTGACTGTATGTGAGACTTTTGCACTGTACAACTCTTGGGGAATTTTGTAGCTTGGCTTGGCAATTTCTTGAGGAATATGGGAGGGCAAATTTTGGGGTATAACAGTTGCCCCTGTTCAATCTTCTTAGACCTGAGGATGCAGATTGGCTGACGTTCCTTTCGTAATCCGAGGGTAAAAGATGATTGGACACTAGAGTGCCCGGAAATTTGCGCTCACATGTTAGCAATGATGGTGGAATGGTCTTATAGATGCCATCTGGATGTTTGATTGCGTAAGAGATTCCTTAGCGAGAACCTGCATACCTGCAAAACATAAAATGAGTACCTGACACGTTGCAGGGACTGATGTTTAGATGTGTCCTGACTGGTTACAGGAGCTGAGTCTGGAGCTTCAAACAGCGATGAAAGAACCAGGGATGATTACTTCCTTAGCATGAATGGTAAGAGAGTCTTGGGTGACTTTAACTTCAACAACGCTCGTTGAGATAAATCTGGGGTGTCTTCTACTGGGATAAGAATCAGGGAGATCTTAGGGTCGATCTGACTGAACCAGAGAGGCCTTTGACTGGGTAAGAATCAGGAAAATCTTAGGGTCGATTTAACTGAACCGGTCTAGGTCTTGAAATTTCTTCAACTGGGATAAGCATCAGGAAAATCTTGGGACGATTTAACTGAACCAGAGAAGGCCTTTGACTGGATAAGCATCAGGAAAATCTTGGGACGATTTAACTGAACCGGTCTAGGTCTTGAAATGTCTTCAACTGGATAAGCATCAGGGAAATCTTGGGACGATTTGACTGAACCAGAGAAGGCCTTTGACTGGATAAGCAATCAGGGAAATCTTGGTACGATTTAACTGAACCGGTCTAGGTCTTGAAATGTCTTCAAAGGGATAAGCATCAGGAAAATCTTGGGATGATTTAACTGAACCAGAGAAGGCCTTTGACTGGATAAGCAATCAGGAAAATCTTGGGACGATTTAACTGAACCGGTCTAGGTCTTGAAATGTCTTCAATGGGATAAGCATCAGGGAGATCTTAGGTCGATCTGACTGAACCAGAGAAGGCCTTTGACTGGATAAGCATCAGGAAAATCTTGAGGCGATTTAACTGAACCGGTCTAGGTCTTGAAATGTAGCTTGAGAACTTAACTGGATCTTTCCTGAAAGGTAATAGTCAGTCATATGCAATGCATGATATGGATCAAGCAATGATGTTCTCAGCATAAATGAGATTTGTATGATGCAGTGCGTTATGCATGCTATAATGATGTATGTGATGTTTTATGTATGTTTTCGTCCAGGAGAATAAATCCTTGACGGGTGCCGGGAAATCGTATCCTGGGCTGATGTCGAAGAATAGATTTTGCTTCCGCGGGGGATGATAACTGCAAGGATACCGGTAGGAGAAGATGACTCCGTTGCGGAATAAACTTGGCGAATGGAAGGTTCTGCGGGGAGAAAAGATACTCTAGCGATCATGCTGGAAAGCAATACTCTGTGGGAAGAGTGATGCCTTGCTGAATGTTGATAGTAACTCTGTTGGGGATACTGTTGTTGTATTGGAAGTGTGAATAGACTTCGCCGGGGATGGGAAAGAACTACGTTGACGACGACCTTCCCTTGGCTTTTGGCTGAGGATAACCCAGTTATATCCTGTTGAGGAAATAACTCTTTAAATCAAGCCAGACGACGCGTTCGTGTTCTGTGAAGGATAAGCTTCCAGAATTTACTGGGGATAAGCTTACTGCTTGGGGAGATGAATTCCATCTTTCCTGGGGAACTTGGATGGGACTCTCCTGGGGAAATTTTGATAGTTTTGATATGCTGGGGACATGATTCCTTTGAATGTTGATGTATGCCGCCGGGGACCAATCTTTAGACCAAGACTGCCGGGGATGCTTGTTAAGAATATATGCTTCTGGGGAATATTGGGATCTACTGGAGGATACCCAATTTCCTTGAGACTTGTTAACTTTATTTGGGGAAGAATGTACTGACTTGCTGTCCTCTGGGGAATTTAAGATGTCTGGTTAGGTTCTTTAGCTGAACCTACCTTGGTACCTTAGAGGATAGAACAATTAGACTGCTCAGACAACTCTTTATTGCCCCTATTTCTAGTGTCACCTGCGATTAATTCTTTGTTTCGTATGCAAATATTTATGAGCTAGCAAATTATTGTCAATGCATATATCACAAATTGAACCTTGGACGTTCTTCGCAAAATAAAACAGAAAAAGAAAACAGTTGGCACGTTTAACTGAAAAATATATTTGTATTGATTTTGAATAGCCTGAAAATAGGCGTTTTGTGTACAAGAGGCTGACGTCCTGGTAAGAGGTACGCCGCTGAACAAAAGAGAGTTTATACAGGTTTTGTACAAAAGAAAATAAACAGTTGTGTGAAATATGAATGATCCACTGGGTTTCAACTCTGCTATTGCCTTTATACTCCGTGCGTCTCGTCACTTGATGACCTTGGTTGAAAGTGAAGCTGACTGATCGATGCCGTCTTGATGTAGATACCGGATTCTGGATGCAAGTGATCCAATGAGACATAGTGTTACGCTTTTATCCCTAATTTTTGCCTGGACTGCCTTTTCGGGTTTTCAGTCCACCGGGATACCCATTTTTGCCCAAGCCGCCTTTTCAGGTTTTCGACTTGTCGGGTGTACAGATTTTTATTTTCATCCCTTCATTTTGCCCGAACCCTTTTGGTTCGACGGGAAGCCCTAATTTTTGCCTAGACATGTCAGCCTAGCGGGTCTTTTTTCATGCGTAGTATTTTTTAACTATGTCTGCATTGGCGGGGTGAGGAAGGTCGTCACCATCCATGTTGGTTAATATCATCGCTCCTCCTGAGAACACATGCTTAACCACAAATGGCCCTTCGTACGTAGGGGTCCATTTGCCCCTTGGATCACTCTGAGGAAGGATGATTCGCTTGATCACCAGATCCCCGACTTGATATTCCTGTGGTCTGACCTTTTTGTTAAATGCCCTGATCATTCGTTTCTGATACGTCTGACCATGGCAGATAGCAGCAAGCCTCTTTTCGTCAATAAGGTTGAGCTGATCAAGTCGTGTCTGGATCCAATCATCTTCATTCAGATTTGCATCCTTCATTATCCGGAGAGAAGGAATTTGTACTTCGATCGGCAAGACTGCCTCCATGCCATAAACCAGAGAGAAAGGAGTTGCCCCGGTTGATGTCCTAGCTGAGGTACGATACCCATGTAGAGCGAACGGTAACATCTCGTGCCAATCTTTATACGTTACTGTCATCTTCTGCACGATCTTCTTGATGTTTTTATTAGCTGCTTCTACAGCCCCATTCATCTTCGGTCTGTAAGGAGAAGAATTGTGGTGCTGTATCTTGAACTGTTCGCAGAGCTCAGCGATCATCTTATTGTTCAGATTGGTACCATTATCTGTAATAATCCGCTCAGGGACACCGTACCGACAGATCAGATTGTGCCGAATGAACCGTGCCACAACGGTCTTGGTTACCGTAGCATAGGATGCTGCCTCAACCCACTTCGTGAAGTAATCAATTGCCACTAGGATGAAGCGATGTCCATTAGATGCCGTAGGTTTAATCTCACCGATCATGTCTATGCCCCACATTGCAAATGGCCAAGGCGCAGTCAGAACATTCAGGGGAACCGGAGGAACGTGCACCTTATCTGCGTAGATCTGGCATTTATGGCATGTCCTAGAATGTTGGTAGCAATCAGCTTCCATGGTGGACCAGTAATACCCTGCTCGTAGGATCTTCTTTGCCATGGTATGTCCACTGGAGTGTGTACCAAAGGTCCCTTCATGTAGCTCTTCCATGATTCTTTCTGCTTCAGTCTTATCTACACAACGCAGTAGGGTTGAATCCTGGTTTCGCTTGTACAAGATGCCGTTGCTAAGAAAGAACTTGGCTGCAAACCTCCTCAGGAATTTCTTATCATTGACAGATGCTCCTTCAGGGTATTCCTGAGCTTCTAGGTATCTCTTCACTTCGTGGTACCAAGGCTTCTCAGTCACCAATTCAGTTTCGAGATCACAACAGTATGCCGGTTCGTCCAACTTCCAGATGATGATCCGGGGAGCTTCATTATCCCATTTAACCTTGAACATTGAAGACATTGTAGCTAACGCGTCCGCCAACTGATTCTCTTCTCTTGGAAAGTGCTCAAATGTTATCTCTGTGAAGTGGGGAATCAAAGCCAACACGCATTCTCTGTAAGGAATCAAGTTTGGATGTTTCGTATCCCACTCTCCTTTGATCTGATTGATCACGAGGGAGGAATCTCCGAAGACACTCAGAAATTTGATCCTCAGGTCGATCGCAGCTTGAAGACCCATAATACATGCCTCATACTCCGCCATGTTGTTGGTACAGTTGAAACACAGCCGGGCGGTGAGTGGAGTATGAGTACCTTGTGGAGATACGATTATGGCGCCGATACCATTTCCCAAAGCATTGGAGGCTCCGTCAAAGTGCATAGACCATCGGGATCCTGGTTCAGGTCCTTCATCCGGTCCAGGTATTTCACAGTCAGTTACTATCATAATGCTTTCATCTGGAAACTCGAAGTTCATTGATTGGTAGTCATCCACAGCTTGATGTGCTAAGTGGTCTGCCAATACACTTCCCTTGATGGCTTTTTGGGTCGTGTACTGAATGTCGTATTCCGTCAAGATCATCTGCCATCTTGCAATTCTCCCAGACAGAGCAGGCTTTTCGAATATGTACTTTATAGGATCCATTTTTGAGATTAACAAGGTAGTGTGAGTCAGCATATACTGTCTCAGCCGGCGAGCCGCCCATACCAAAGCGCAGCAAGTTTTCTCAAGCAGTGAGTATCGGGTCTCACAGTCGGTAAAATTTTTGCTAAGGTAATAAATGGCATGCTCTTTTCGGCCAGACTCGTCATGCTGCCCCAGCACACACCCCATTGCATTATCAAGCACTGTCAGGTAAAGTATCAAAGGTCTCCCTTCAACTGGTGGCATAAGGATGGGTGGTTCTTGGAGATATTCTTTGATTCTGTCAAAAGCAGCCTGACATTCATCATTCCAACGTACTACCTGATCTTTCTTCAGCAACTTGAAGATTGGCTCACAGGTAGCAGTTAAATGTGAGATAAAGCGAGCAATGTAATTCAGGCGTCCTAAAAAGCCTCTGACTTCCTTCTCTGTCTTAGGAACTGGCATCTCTTGAATGGCTTTGACCTTAGCAGGGTCCACTTGAATTCCTTTATCACTGACCACGAAGCCTAGCAACTTCCCAGATCTTACCCCGAAGGTGCACTTGTTAGGGTTCAATCTCAGTTTGTACAGTTTCAACCGGTCAAACAGTTTCTGTAGATGATCAAGGTGTTCTTCTTCAGTCTGGGACCTAGCGATCATGTCGTCCACATACACTTCGATCTCATGATGGATCATATCATGGAATAAGGTAACCATGGCACGTTGGTAGGTTGCCCAGCATTCTTTAGTCCAAAAGGCATGACTTTGTAGCAGAAGGTGCCCCACTGAGTAACAAATGTAGTCTTTTCCATGTCTTCAGGTGCCATCTTGATCTGATTGTAGCCTGAAAAGCCATCCATGAAAGAGAACACTTTATGCTGAGCTGTATTATCAACAAGGACATCAATGTGGGGTAGAGGGAAGTCATCCTTGGGGCTGGCCCTGTTCAGATCCCTGTAATCAACACACATCCTGACCTTGCCGTCCTTCTTAGGTACCGGCACCACATTAGCAACCCACTGAGGGTAAGAAGTCACGGCGAGAAACCCGGCATCAAACTGCTTCATAACCTCGGCTTTAATCTTCTCAGACATCTCTGGACGCATACGGCGGACCTTTTGCTTAACCGGAGGGAAATCTTCTTTAGTTGGTAAGTGATGGACCACAATGTCGGTATCTAGTCCGGGCATATCTTCGTAGGACCAGGCAAATATTTCTTTATAGTCATGCAGCATCTGAGTCAACCGTTGCTTCACGCCGAGTTCTAGGTTGGCACCAATCTTCACCTCTTTCTTGTCTTCCTCAGTACCCAAGTTTATTATTTCCACTGGCTCTTCATGGGGTTGAATTGCCCTCTCCTCCTGTTGTAACAGTCTTGCAAGTTCACCAGGCACTTCGCAATCATCTTCACCTTCGTCTGCGGCTAAGTTGATCGGATTCTCGAAGTCATAATTGGCAGTAGCAGAGTCGTTACCAGTGAGATCCAGAGTGGATTGAAACCTGTATGAGTGAGTGTGTGTGTAAATACAGCTGTTTTGCAATATGTAAAGAAAGGAAAGAAAAGGAGCGCAAAATTTGAAATGTGAAAAACGTCCAATGTTTTTATTCATGATATATGACAGTGACAAACAAAAGCCCTCACAAATAAAACCACGGTGCCCCGGGTAAGACACCGGGCCATATAGTCTCAAATTATTGTTTATTACAAATCAAAAAACAAAGAAATTCATTACTGGGGAACAAAAGTTATGGGTGTAAAATCTTTAGCAGTCCAATTGGTCAATCCACCGTCGGCCGTCGGGTAGATCCAGCTATCGAACTCTGACTCTTCTATTTCATCTTCCTCTCCAATAGCATTCACTTCTGAGTGAGTGATGAGCACTGGAGGTCTTCCAATTCTTGCCTTGCGCACCGCTTTCTGAGCTTCTGTGGTGAAACCCAGCCCAAACTTGTTAGTCTTCGGAGTAAGATCAGGGAGCTTGCCCCAGTTTGCACATTCGCCTTTTTCGATCACAGCCCGGGCGTCCTTTAAGGAGGCCATCTTCATATGAGAAACCTCTTCATCTTCTGCTGCTGCCAAGGTTTGTGGTACTTCCTCAAAATGTTGAAAGGGGGTTTCAATGAACTCCCCATCCATTTCTACATATCTGAAGGAATTGAGGTGGCTGACCATATACTCCTCTTCCCCTTGCACTGTTACGATCTTCCCCCTGACCGGGTACTTGAGCTTCTGATGCAATGTGGAAGTCACAGCTCCAGCCTTGTGGATCCACGGGCGACCCAGCAAACAAGAATAGGATGGATGGATGTCCATCACATAGAATTTTGAATCGAATACCTGTGACCCAACCCTGATTGGGATGTCCACCTCACCATGCACCATTCTTTTGGACCCGTCAAAGGCCCGGACAACAATGTTACTTGGTTTGAGCTCTAGACCTTCACAATCCAGCCTATCCAGAGCCTTCTTGGGCAGCACGTTTAATGAAGAACCTGTGTCAACCAGCACATGAGCAAGAGTAGTGCCCCTGCATTCAATGGAGACATGCAGGGCATCATTATGGTTTTTCCCCTTTGCTGTCAGATCGGCATCAGAGAAACCCAGGCCATTATCAGCAGTTAGGTTGGCCACACAGTCGGTGAACTGGTCAGCAGTCGTCTCTTGGGGGACGTGGGCAGTCTTTAAAAAAGCAATCAGAGCCTTTGCATGGGCCTCTGAACACAGCAGCAGTGACAACATGGAGATTTTAGAGGGGGTGTGCCCCAGCTGCTCCACAACGTTGAAATCACTTTTCTTTATTATCTTGAGGATTTCTTCCATTTCCTGCTTGGAAGCCTCAACAATGGTCTTTGGTGCCTCCGTCCTGGCAGGCATATCAGCAGCAATTCCCTTGCCCCGAGTATCAGATGACTCAGCAGCAGGGGTGGATACTTGGTCAGGGGGAGAAACAGGCACTCTGGCAGGTGTGAAGATCAAAGGCCTATGAATTGCCGGAGGAGCAATGTCTGGCGAGAACAGTCTTCCACTACGAGTGACTTTAGCAGGCCCGGTGATGTTGGAGACACCAGTATCAATGTTGCACTCTTGTTTCACACCCAGAACATAAACATCCGCCCCATAGTGCCATGGGACAGCCTTATCAGATTTGTAGGATATAGGCCCCGGAACAATAATGGTGATGGGAGCACTCTTGTGAACTGACAAAATTTGTATAGGCTTCTTTGAAGGAGCCTCGGAATGGTTGTTGAATATGGTAACGATTGACACTTCTTCAACAGGAACAGCAGGAACAACAGTCTTTCTGAACAAAATCTCTTTACTATCTATCAGGTTTTGGACGCCTGACCTCAGCAGAGAACAACCAGCAGGGGAAGCAACACATAGAGGGCAACCTTCGCTACATCCCGGAAATAAACCGGCTAGCAACAGATTCCTCTTGACCATCAGCAACGGAGTAGCAACATCATCCACCGAAGCTACATATAAATCCTCTTCAACAGCATTCACTCCATGCTGGGGCATGGGAGCAGTTACAACATTCGGCTTCTCGGGCGCCTCAAACTGTATCTCCTTTGCATCAATGAGATCTTGAACCTTATTTCTTAGGGCCCAACAGTCATCTGTATTATGCCCCGGGCTATCAGAGTGATAAGCACAGCGAGCATTTGGATTGAACTTGGGGGATGCAGTATTGGGAAACTTTGGAGCCTCCTTGACAGTCACTAAATTGGTGGATAGTAACTGTGGCAGGATCTGTGATAAGGTCATGCTTAACCGGGTAAACTCTCTTCGGGGTCTTTCAAACTTTTGAGGATTAGTTGGCCGAGGAGCGGCAGCAGGTTTGGCAATCATTACCGCACTGACAGATTGGCGGTGTTCAGGTCGCTCTGTTCTCCGGGAGCTATATACAGCACCAGCCTCCTTTTTGAAGGGTTTCTTCTCAGTACTGGAGGAGGCAACTTTCTGTATCTTCCCCGATTTTATACCGGCCTCAATCCTTTCACCAGTCAGGATTAGATCGGTAAACCCAGCAGAGGAATTACCAATGAGATGATTGAAAAATGGACCAGACAGGGTCCCCAAGAACATATCTACCAGCTCCCGATCCGTCAATGGTGGCTGCACCCTGCCAGCCAGGTCTCTCCATTTCTGGGCGTACTCCTTAAAACCTTCACCCGACCCTAGCGACATACCCTGGAGTTGGGTACGCGTAGGAGCGAGGTCGGCATTATACTGATACTGCTTGTAAAAAGCAGTGGCCAGATCCTCCCAGTTACGAATGCTGATTCCATCCAGCTGATAGAACCAGTCGAGGTGAGTCCCTGAAAGACTCTCCTGGAAGAAGTGGATCCAAAGGTTCTTGTCTGCTGTGTAAGGCTGGATCTTCCTTACATAAGAACGGAGGTGCATCTTGGGACAGGAAGCCCCATCATACTTCACGAAGGCAGGTGTTTTGAACTTGTGGGGGATCACCACCCCAGTAGATAACCCCAAGTCTCCGAAATCCAATCCAGGCACTCGCTGAACTTCCACAGCCTTTAATCTGTCTTCCAGCTGTTTGTACCGGTCTTCAGCAGGAGGGTACTGTTCGTCATTGAAGTCTGTTTCAGTATCAGAGCCCACAGGAGTAGTGACCTCCCTTTCTTGGTGACTACCTTCCGTCACAGATGGAGGAGTCCTTTCAGCTTCAACCAAAGTGTTCCCGAGTCTGCGCCCAGTGTTAAATAGCACAGTCCTCCTCTTCTTCTTAGTCTTCTTCAGAAGCATGGTCTTCAACTCTTGTTGACCCTGAGCCAAGCCCTTGATCAGCTCCTGAAATTGGGCGTTCTGCGCCTGAAATTGGACGTTCTGCGCCTGAAGAGCCTTGATAGCCGCATCGGTTGATGATTCAGGATTCATGATGCTGAAATAAACAGCGAAGAACGGTAAACAACCTGAAAAGAAGAGTACCTATGATGCACATGATGAATGATATGTGTTTATGCAATGCATTCAAGGGTTCGAAAATTCAAATTTGTTGTAGACCAAAAGGAACACACGTTTTTATTAAGAAAATCATTGTTTAATACATCAAAGCCTCACGGGCAAAAGTACAAAAAGATCAAATCACATCCAAAATATGTTGCGCATCTTCTTTGGAGCTATGTAAGTGTTGAGGTTCCTTTCCTCATGCAACAGGCGAGTGAGCTCCAAGACCTTCTTTTCACTGGCATGCAAACTAGTCTCAAGAGAATTCCGCTCTTCCTTAAGCTGGATCCAGCTCTTCTGCATCTCTTCCCAGGATGTGGGCATATCAGGGTGCTGAATAACATGAGACACCTCTCCTTCCAAGGCAGGTTCTTTGATTACTGGAAGCATGTGAGGATAAGGCATTACTAACTTCTGAGAGCGGGCTCGTACCCACTTGAGGTAAGGCTCCAAAGGGATGGAGTTCCTGTGCCCCAGTGTCTTGCTGTCTATCCTACTAGGCATCCTCCAAGCTCTGATAAATCTCTGGCGAAGTCCTTGAGTATCGTTGTCGAAGTCAAAAACTATATCAGGAATCAACATGTCATGAGGACCATCCCTCCGAGCATAACCAAATTGTCTCCAAGCCAGGCATGGACTATAAGTAATTCCCCCTCTGATTCCAAGTAAAGGAACATTAGGATACTCCCCGCAACGATCAATGATAGTGACATCTTCCCTGGACCTAGGGCACCAATGTATATCTGCATGTGTAAGAGTCATCAACCGTTGTGACCATCTCAAACCCCGCTCGTTCTTCAGGACTGATTGTGGAAGGTGCGAAATAAACCACTTTCCCAGGAGAGGAGTGCAACACATAAGGACACCTCTTTTTCTCATGGTTCGAGTGTAACATGAGTGAAGGAGGTCCCCCAGCAACGTAGGTATAGGATTCCTGGACATAAAGATCTGGACAGCACTGATATCAATGAGCTGGTCTGGGTTAGGGAACAACACCAAACCATAAACAAGGAGGGCCACAACCTCTTCAAAAGCTTGTAAGTCAAGGGAGTTCCAACAATCATAGGCCTTTTTAAACAGAAACCTGGCTAAGAACCCTTTGATTCCACTTCTAACTTCCCAATGTCCCTTGAGGTCAGATGACTGTAGGTGCAAGGCTTTAGCAATCTCTTCAAGCTTAGGTTCTTTTTCTGTACCGTTGAAGGGTAGCTGATCGAGAATAGGGATCTTCAGGAGTCGGGAGAACTCCTCCAATGTAGGTACCAACTGATAGTCCAAGAAGGTGAAACAGTGATGTAGAGGGTCAAAGAATTGGAACAGGACTTTTATCATATCTTCCTCAATGTTGGTGTTGACCAAGCTGATGAGGCTTCCATGCCTTTCACTGAATGAAGAGTTCTCGGGAATCCTGGATATAAGCTCCTTAAGCTGAGGAGGGATCCTTACAAGACTGATTGGAACTGTCTTTCTACGAGCAGTTTCCATGTCCTACAAAATAAGAACAAAGATGAAAATTCGAACCCCTGAAATGGTTAGTTAATGCATATGATGCTGGATGATGTCATGATGCTATGATTAAACACAGATATGTACAAAGACAAACATGTAAGGCACACAAGGCACGCAAGACAGGCCCTTAAGGTTTAAGGCCAGCATGGGGTCTGGGTAATACCCTCTTGAAGTTGGTGGGTTCAACCTGTCCTAATCAAAGTAACCGGGTTCTAAGGTTCCCAATATCACGGGATTGCTTTCATTGTTCATCGTTTCGATTTAGCCACTGAACTGGCGACCGAAATATTCCAGGAAAGCAACCCTCAATTGAGTGTAGTATCGAGTATCAACCAACCTCGGACTGCACCAAAGTCAGTTATCTCACTACCCTAAAGAGGCCAAGATGGTTCAATTAAGGTTCCTAAGGTCTGTTGATGCTTCATGACACCACATGGAGGCCCCGTACTCTCCTTGACTGACTCAAGGGTTACCGGTACACACCAAAGTGCCACATCAACGTAGCAGACTGCTTCAACCATGTCGGTATACCCCGCACAGTTCCCTCACAGCCTTGTTGCTACTTTCTAAGAAGGTATCCCCCAGATCCGGGTTAGGATCTATAGAACTCCCAAGACAGTCCCACAATTTAAAGCAAACAAGTCAAAGCGATTGAAAACACAGTGATCTTAGTCCTAAGGTACACCTCACTTTAAAAGTATCCCCAGCAGAGTCGCCAGTTCTGTGATCGGTGGATCTGGAACTGACTGTTTAACGCTGGTTCGCGAAATGTCGCGGAAGCAAGAGTCGCCACCGTCTTTTATTTTCTCCAATAGGAAAGGACAAAAGCACAGAAAAATTCCTTTAAAGAGATTGCTCTCGGTTCGGGAGGTAGGTTATAGAAAGGGAAGGTGTTAGCACCCTTTCTATCCATGGTTATCCATGGGCTCTTAGGTACTTGCTCAATGTGTTTTCAAAATTGTTTGCTTGCTTTTCAATGTGGGTTTCAAAAATATTCTTTGAAAAGTTTCAATTCAACTCGTACGTCAGAGGGTTTGAAAAGTTTGTTTTGAAAGTTTTTGAAAGGTGTTGGTGAAAAGATGTTTTGATTTTGTTTTGAAATTAGAGCAAGTACCCTTGAGAACCTACCTACCCTAAGGAATTCGTCTGTGTAAATGTCTTTTAAAGTAGTGCCATCCCACCATTGAGAGGTAGGTAGCACCACCGTTGGAGGTGTTCGGGTCAATTCGAGTGTTAGGGACATGGTGATCACCGGAGCAATGGGAAGACACCTTAGAAGCTACCCTTATGCCATTGATCTTTTATTCCGAGGCAACTTATTCGAGGCAACTTTGTTTTAGGCAACTAGATCAATGGACACAAGGACTTACTAAAATATCCTCTACTTGATGATCGCCTTTCGAAAGGCAACAGTGAGGCGTACCCTAGGGGTGGTGTGTGCGAATTGTGTGTCATTTTCAGTTTATTGTTTGTCTTGTCATGCATTGGTGATCTAACGATTCGATTTTATTTTTGGGCATTCATTCTTTCATGTTATTGTTTAACAGTTAAAAGTGCGGGAATTTAAAGTGCGGAAAAGATAAAAGTCCTACGCTATTACAAAGGGCGAGGGTCTACAACGCCAAATTAATCCAGACCCGTTTTAAAATAAATTGCAGAAAAGAAATGTCTAATAGCTATTACATGGCTTTGGTACAAGTACATTATATTCACAAAAGAAATAAATGAAACGCGCGAAAAAGAAATTACTCAAATGCGAGGGCGTTGAACCCTTTAAAGGAATTAAAATAATTAAATTATCTAAAATTAAAATTAAGTGAAAAATGGTATTTTTTGTGTTTTTTAGATTTAATGAGAAAAGAGAAAAATTAATTGAAATTAAATTAAATATTAGACCTAATTCTATTATTTTTTAAGTTTATTATGAAAATTTTAACTTTTAACCTAATCTAATCCTAAATTAATTTATGTACATTTTTAATTTATGAAAATAAATAAATAATATTATTATTCTGAAAAAAAAGGGAAAATTAAAAAAAAGAAAATAAAAGTCATTAACCTAAATTCTATGTTTGGATTTTTATTAACAAAAAGATTAAAATTATACCCTAATTAAACTAAGTAATTACAAGTATTTATTTAGAAAATAATTAAAATAAAAATTATATTTTTGGCATTTTTTGATTTTATGATGTTTTTACATTTTGATTAAAAATTAAATAAAACAAATAATTAAAATAACATAACAATTAAAATAAATGAAGAATATAAGAAAAATAAATAAATTTGCCAAACCAGGTGGGGTGTAGATTTGAAAAGCCTGGCCCATTTGCTTGAAGTCCATTGACTTTTTTGATCAGGTATGGCATGTTGACTGGAGTCCATGATACACCTTTGGTCATGGCCCTTGGATTGCTTCTAATGGACGCGTGGAGGTTGATTTTTGAGTGTGCATGGTGTACCTGGACATTAGCAAAGCATGGAATTTTGTTTTGAAAAATAATATGAATTTTGCCAGACCTGGGACTTGAACCCAGGTCATGAGAGTCACATGCACGCTTCCTTATCCACTGAGCCAGTTGTGTTTCAATTAACATATAATATAATATAAATAATATAAAAGAAAAGTGGCACAACTCTTGGAACGCGCGCGAATTTTTAAACCTCCCAATCCCTGCATGCCACCACATCATCCCTTCCATTTTCCTGAAACACAAAGAAAGAAGGCAACGGTTTTTGAAACGTTGCATTAGGCAGCTTTTGAGAAAATAGCGATTAGGTCCCTGTAGCTCATAAATTTGTCGCGACCATATCTTCTTCTTCGTCTCTAAACACTGAGTTCAACCATGGTGGTCAGGGGCCCTAATTTTTCCTCTATGCAAAATCTCTAATTTAAGAAAACTGTAACCCTAGGATTCGAAAATGGTGGATTAGCGTGTGATTAACAAAAATGAAATTAAACACCATGAATGGTTTGGAAACTTGGTAAGGAACATGAATATGTAATTAAAATGCAATGATCATGCTTAGGATTGAGAATACGATTTCAAAAAAATTGCTGTACAGTTTGAGTTGTTGTTACTGCTCCTTCGCGTTTTGATTGAGGTTAGGGGTTGGGATGTGTTCAATGATGCCTCAGGATGCTAATGGACAAAGAATTAAGGCTTGAAAGATCCTCTAGTAGTAATTTCAGTTTTGCATTATATGGCCAAAATTTCAAATTGTCCAATGGCTTTTGAGCGAGCCTTTTGCTATGTTATGGTTAGGGTTGGACTCAGTGATCATAATGGATGGAAATTAGCTTGCTAACTGACCTTAATTCATGCTTGGGAAAGAATTGGTCTTAGGGTTTCTTCCATTAACCATTTTTCCTCTTTTTTAGCCAAAACCTAGACCTAGTGTGCAAATGAACCCTAGCCTGATTTCTTGAGTTGGTTCATGATACATAGGAATTGTCCAAGTTCACATGACACTATTCCATTGGTTTTTAAATTTTATTTGAATTTTCAAAGAATTAAAATGAATTAAATCATCAAAAATTAAATAAAATAAAAAAATCAATATTTGGTCTTGAAATTAACCATGGGACACGTGTGTGGCATGACAAGGATGAACCAAGTGGAAAAAATGGGGCCCTTTTGTCAAAAATTGGATTTTCAAAGATAGTTGACTTTTGCCATTTCACAAAAATTTCCCAACTTCTACAAGGCATAACTTGCTCAATTTTTAAGCTTTTCACATGTTCTTGGACATTTTGGAAAGGTCTTTGAGTCCTTTAACCAATGCCTTTGGTCCCATGTCATTTTGATTTACCAATCTCAAGTTATGGTCTTTGACTTAAAATCCCTTTTTGTTGACTTTTGAAAATGACCTGTAATGTTGAAATTGATAACTTTTTGTGAGAGCATTTCTTGGGTTTGAAGTATGAAGATGAGTTGTAGGAAATGTCTTCCTCTTCAAAATGAGCTTTGGATGGAATTTTTCTGATAATCCATGTGAAAGTTATGCCCTGGTCAATTTCAGTTGACTTTTTCAGCTGTCCAAATATAGCAACTTTTGCATCTTTGATGATTTCTGAGCCAAATTTTGAGAATCATGATCAAGCATTGATCAAATGATGTTTGTGGCTTCAAAATGATATGTTGACCAAAAATTTGAACTTTTGACTGCCAAATGACCATTTTGCCCCTACAGTTGACTGTAGTGCAATTTAGGGTTTTGACTGTGCAATCTTGAGCTGAATGCCTTGAAACTTGATATGAGGATGCTTGACCATGTTTGTAAGCATATGAGACTTGATTGAACCTTTGAAAACTTCCTTTTCTTGATCAGATTCAAAACCCTAATTTTGACTGTATGTGAGACTTTTGCACTGTACAACTCTTGGGGAATTTTGTAGCTTGGCTTGGCAATTTCTTGAGGAATATGGGAGGGCAAATTTTGGGGTATAACACTATGTTTGGTCACTGGTATTTGTTTTCAATTTTAAATTGCTTTATGATACCAAATTTTTACCCATTCTCTTGCCTAGGCAGAGAGTGGGAGGAGGATGATGATATTAAAGCACAAATTTTCTGATTTTATGCTTTTGGATAAAACCTTGTTGACGATGTACATGCATTGTTTCAAATCCTCAAACACCGGAGATATAAGGGAGTGAACCTTTGTTAACCCATTTGAGCCTTTAAGTAGGAGTTTCTTTTTCTATTCAGAAAAAACCCTCTTTTTTTTTTACCCGGGGCAGGGTAGTGTTCAGTTAATTTGATCGAGCATTCAGATCTCATCAAGAGTGCGCGTCTAAGGATACAACAATGGTTATCCCTCGAAAGGTTGAGGAAAGTCCAAACCACAATGGTTAATCTTCACTTATCAGGAGGGTGTGTCAATTGAAGATATCTTAATGACTATCTCTCGCACACCAGGAGATCAACAGATGACGATACAACAATGGTTATCTTTCATCTACCCAGAAATAGGGCAGTCACGATTCTTCCGAAAAGTCACAAATAACTTGAAGTCACGCGACATGTTCAAAAGAAAAAAGATGACATGAATAAAAAAAAATTATGATGAAAAAGAAAGAGACAAAAATCCCCGCTAAGTCGGAACTTGGAAAAAACAAGTCGCTTAGGCAAAAGTCAGGGCATCCCGCTGCACTTTAGGTTCAAAGTCAAAAGGAAATTATCCAGAAAGCAAGAAAGAAATGGAAAGCCTGAAATACGATAAAGGATTACAATGTGAAATCCTCAGCAAAGAACAGAGTCGCGTGACAAGAAACCCAAAAGAAGCATAAATGAGTGACTTGCATGTCCAAAAGAAAACCTTGTTTGATTCCTCAACCATCTTAAAATCTCTTTTGAGAGATGAATGTTCGTGTCAAGTTAACTGAACTTAAGACCGAAGAATATCATGAAGGGGGTGGGCACCAAATATTTTTGAGCCTTAAATATTTTTTTCTAAAACCGTGAACCAGGCCACGTTACAACCCTCAAAAGTTCTAATTGAAACATGGTTTATTTCGAAAGCATACTCCAATGAGATAGTGTTTCCTGACTCCCATTAATTTTGATAAATTATTGTGATTGGTATCATATTTCTTTTGTTATCTTTCATACAAAAATCCATGTCGCATCCTGTCTAGTGATTCGTTCACAAGGTTTTGTGACATCTTTTCAAATAAAATCTTCAAGACATACATAATTGTTGCATTAGAATTTTCATTCTTAGAATAAACAGTTTCTGCTTGTAAAACAACTGCTTGATATCATGAAAGTTTACATTTGAGTATCAGCAAAAGGCATGTTGCCGAGAAGAGTTGTGGAGCAAAGAGAATGTAACATTCAGCCAATCTAGGGCAGTTACGTCAAGATTTGACAGATCTCTAGAAGTCATTTATTCAGAAAGGTTATCCTAAAAGCATGCAGCCAAAGGTAAGTTATGGAAGTTACCTTGATCAGCCCGATAAGCTCGGGACACCAGATTTGTTTCCAAGGGCATATCCAGATTTCTTCAAGATAGCTTCTATGTCTACCCCAAGCTGAGAACCTTCCTCAAGTTGTGTTATGGTGTTGGGTTCATGATCCCATTTTTCCAGTCTTGCTGCAGACTTCTCCAGCTGAGTGTGATTTTTCACCCAGCCAAGTGGTGATCAAACAGAGATTAAAAAGAGATATGAATCCTTTGCTTATTTGATGGAGTTATTTCTCCCTTTTTATTGATATGGAATCTCTTGTAGAGCATTGCTTTCTCCTGTTACAACATTATTGTTGTTATGTGCTTCCCAAGTAACTAGACAAGGGCAATATATTTTCTAAGAAGTGTTGAAATGATTATCAACCTTTGGGTTTTCTCTCACCAAGTGTTGAGTTTGATTTAAAATCCCCATAATTTTGACTTCTTATTGTACTGTTAACTTCTGGATTCCTTCATGAAGGTTTTTCTCAGGTCGTTTTTGCTGGTATGTGCGCAATCTTTGTGTGTTTCTCAGATAGTTAAAGACGATACCAGTGGGTGCAAGGTGCGGTATTAGGTTTGTGATCCCATTATCCCCAGCCAAGTCTTGTTTCGCTTTTGATTTTGGGTTTGCATGGTCAGAAGCCTCCGTCCCAGATTCCCCAGCGAAGTTTTCCCTCATATGATGAAAGGTTTTATTCCCTCAGTGTGCTAATATATCGCTCTTTTTGCAGTATTGGCATTAGTGTTGACTTCTTGATTTCCCAGGAACACTATACCAGGGCATCTTTTGTTGGAATAGGTTTGTATGATATGAAGACTCAATCCAATATTCTCCAGTGAAGGTCTCATTCATTTGATAGAAGTCCTTTCTCCCCAAAGAAGTTGGTGCAATAATTACTCTCGAAGAACGTGTCTCCGTTTTCCCCAGTGAAGAACGTATCTTGGTTTCCCCTCGATGATGTGGTTTTGACCTCCCCATTGAAGTCAGCATGAAGCCCCCGGTAGATGTCTCAATGATGAAGCATTGTCTCCCTTAGTGAAGTCAGTATGTTTTTCTTCCTTCAAAGTGGGTCTGAATTCCCCAGTGAATGTTTTGATAATTTGGTTTCCATCTGCCTTATTCAAGATCAGTGTTGCAATATCCAGTAGAAGGGTGAACCGTGAAAACTTTTGTTTCCCCATTGAAGTCTGTGTGCTATTCCCCGGGAAGGTTATCCCAGGGCATCTCTTATTGGAATGAGTATTCATGATGAAAAGTTTTCAATCCGCAGTTTTTTCTCCAGGGAGGTAGACTTGAATCCCCCAGTGAGGTTTGGTTGTCTCGGCGTCAGTCTTCTTTATTTGAGGCTGTTCTTGCAATCTCCAGTAGGCATGTTGCTTTTGAAAAATTGATTTCTCCGATGAAACCGGAAGAAAGATGTTCTATCCCGGTATCTGCTTGATTTAGCTACATCCGGATTATGTTTCTCCTCAGTGAAGTTTGGACAGGCAATAGGTTTGGTTTCCGCAGTTGCTTTTACCTTTCTTGGATTGATCTTTCTGGTTGAAGTTTAGCCCAATGTTGTTGGTACCTGAGGTGGTTTTGTTTGTTTGTGCTGATTATGTATCCTTTTACCAGCATATGCACGATATCACTCATACATTCATACATGCATCATGCATTTCTAGAAATCATTTTTTATTGACATTATGTTCTAACCTTCCTGCAGCGCTTCTTGCTTAGGTGGATTTGGTTTTCCCTCTTGATTTTATTTCTCAAAGGATGTATCTTTGTTGATCGTCTTGCTCCAGTTTGTTTCTGAATTGGATTCGTGGTTGCATGACAATATTATTTACTCTGGATTTCTGAGAACTTTGAGTTTTGGTTTGTGCATTTATTTTGCACGAGAAGACTTTATCTCCTCAGCAGGAATAATGTGGCATTTCCCCAGGAAGTCATATTTCCCCAGGAAGTCATATCTCTTTCCCCAGGAAGCCATATCTCTTTCCCCAGGAAGCCATATTTCTATCCCCAGAAAGTCATTTCTTTTTGCAATTCCCCTTGACAATGAGTGGAAGTCTCTTTATTTAAGATAAGCTTACATATTACCCTTTCCAAGTAGAGTGCCTTGGCTAAAGAAGAAGTTGAGACCTGTTCTAGGTGAAACACCAGAATTTTTGGGGAAAACTTGAGATACCTTTTTGCTATCATCAGTGAACGTTGATAGTTCATCATCAGTGAACGACGGTGATATGATATATTTTCAAATCTACCTTCAGTGAACGTTGGTAGTACATCGTAAGTGAACGTTGGTGTTTCTTATCTTTTTGCTATCTTCAGTGAACGTTGATAGTTCATCGTCAGTGAATGGCGGTGACATGATATATTTTCTCTTTTACCTTCAACTATTGAGTTGGTATTTTACCGTCATCTGTGAGTCGGTATATTTTTGATCTTCTACCTTCAACTATTGAGTTGGTATTTCACCGTCATCTGTGAGTCGGTACATCTTTTTCTTCTACCTTCAACCATTGAGTTGGTATTTCACCGTCATCTGTGAGTCGGTATATCTTTTTCTTCTACCTTCAACTATTGAGTTGGTATTTCACCGTCATCTGTGAGTCGGTATTTCACCGTCATCTATGAGTCGGTATATCTTTTTCTTCTACCTTCAACTATTGAGTTGGTATTTCACCGTCATCTGTGAGCCGGTATATCTTTTTCTCTCTACCTTCAACTATTGAGTTGGTATTTTACCGTCATCTGTGAGTCGGTATCTTCTTTGTTTTCTACCTTCAACTATTGAGTTGGTATTTCACCGTCATCTGTGAGTCGGTATATCTTTTTCTTTTACCTTCAACTATTGAGTTGTATTTCACCGTCATCTGTGAGTCGGTATATCTTTTTCTTCTACCTTCAACTATTGAGTTGGTATTTTACCGTCATCTGTGAGTCGGTATCTTCTTTGTTTTCTACCTTCAACTATTGAGTTGGTATTTCACCGTCATCTGTGAGTCAGTATATCTTTTTCTTTTACCTTCAACTATTGAGTTGGTATTTCACCATCATCTGTGAGTCGGTATCTTTTTGATCTCATACCTTCAACTATTGAGTTGGTAGTTTACTGTCATCTGTGAGTCGGTATATCTTGATCTTCTACCTTCGACTATTGAGTTGGTATTTCACCGTCATTTGTGAGTCGGTATATCTTGATCTTCTACCTTCGACTTTTGAGTTGGTATTTCACCGTCATCTGTGAGTCAGTATATCTTGATCTTCTACCTTCGACTATTGAGTTGGTATTTCACTGTCATCTGTGAGTCGGTATATCTTGATCTTCTACCTTCGACTATTGAGTTGGTATTTCACCATCATCTGTGAGTCGGTATATATTTTTCTCTCTACCTTCAACTATTGAGTTGGTATTTTACCGTCATCTGTGAGTCGTTATCTTTTTTGTTTTTTACCTTCAACTATTGAGTTGGTATTTCACCGTCATCTGTGAGTCGGTATCTTTTTGATTTTTTACCTTCAACTAATGAGTTGGTATTTTACCGTCATCTGTGAGCCGGTATATCTTTATCCTTTACCTTCAACTATTGAGTTGGTAGTTCACCGTCATCTGTGAGTCGATATCTTTTTACTTTTCTACCTTCAACTATTGAGATGGTAGCTCACAATTATCTGTTGATCGTTATAATTCTTTACTTTTTCCTCAATATTTGAGTTGATACTACTTTATCTCTTCTTTGGGTTTTACACCAATAGAGTCATGTCTTTTGTTCACCAGTGATTTATTTTCCTGGTGGGGTTGCTCCTTTGTTTCATCATTTTTGTTGCATCCTCAGTGATACTTTGCGTCTCTTTTGCTCTGCCCATTTGCATTCATAATCATAAGCATTGCATGGCATCTTAGAGACAAAAATAGGGCTTGTTTTATATTTAAGTATCTTCAATCGCGTCGACACGAAGATTTATAACCTTCGTATCTCCGGATAGAAGACACTTAAATAAGGGCAGCTGTTGTACCCCAATTTTTGCCCCTAAGATTCCCCTATCATATCATGTCGACTTGATCATAACAATATCACATTAGGGTTGGTTCTTCCTCTTTTTCTATCTCCTATCTTTAAGTTTGCTCTTGAGGAATCTCCAAGCACCTTGGTTGTGTATTTTGTATATGTATTGATTGACTAACTTATAATTAAAATACAAAAAATATGTGTCCTTGTCTTTGCAAAATTGTGTATTAGGTAACAAGTCGAAGCATCCAACAAATAAGGTCATGCAAATTTGATTGATCTTGTATTGTGGCAAAAGACACCATGCATCGACCCATAAAGGTATGTATCGACTCATCTTGATGTGTATAACTAGCATGTGTCGACACATGCATGTATGTATCGACTCATCTTGATGTGTATAACTAGAATGTGTCGACACATGCATGTATGTATCGACTCATCCTGTTTGTATAACTAGTATGTGTCGACACATACGTGTTATGTATCGACTCATGTAGTTTGTGTGATTCTGTAATGTGTTGAAGAAGCAGTATATATCGACACATAGAGGCATGTATCGACACATGATGTGTTATAGAGCTAGGATGTATCGATACATACCACTCATGTATCGACTCATAACAGCAAAATGCACGTGTTTTTTGAAAAAAGCCAGCAATTTCAAATCTGTCTTATTTTTGGCTCCAATTTTGCTGCATAATTTGAAAATTATATCATTAATTCAATTTTGGCTCCAAGAATCAATTACCAAATTACCACTAATCCCAATCCTAAAACTCTATAAATAGAGACCTAATTTCATTCAAATCATAAGCTTTTGATAGCCAAACTCATCTTGCTAAAAAATCTCTCAATTCTCTCCATCTACCAAATTCACTCAAAGCTCCATTTTCAAAAAAAAGTTAGTAAGCTTTGCATTGGAGCTTACTAATCTTTGAGGTAAACCTTCATCCAAACACTTTTTCTTCATCAATTCTCTACATCCAAGCTTTTATAATTGATTCTTGTGGTTGAATTGAAGCAAATTCTGGAAGTTGTTTGATAATTCTCTAATTCTACCTTTGGTAAGTTGGATCATCATCCTTCACAATGTGATCTCTTGTGGATTTCTGGTTTTAATTCATTGAGCACTATTTTATGATTCCATTAGTTCTATTTTCTCATAATTTGCTGGAATTCTCATGCTCAATTGGATCCATGATCATAAGGTGTTTGATAAAAAGTTGGAACAAGAATTTGATCTTTAAAATGCTGTTTTCTACTAATTTTTAACTGGTTGCAATCAATTGTTGTAACATCGCAATTGATTGTCATGGAAAATTGATTTGATAAAAAACTGCACTGATGCAATAGGTTGCTGTCTAAGCACAATTGATTGTAACAGTGCCAAAAATACTTTTTCTGCCTTATGTTGGGGCTGTTTTGACTCAAATATTTTTCTGCTCACTCTCTTTGACGGATAATTTGGATTGCAATTTTAAATGTCCAATTTGTCTTTAAACTCAATGGACTTTGTGATGTAGATGAAGTTGGATAAATGTTCATCAATTCAAATCTACCTAAGAGTGAATTATTTAATTCATTTTTTGTGCTTTGGATTAATGATATGTTTAGTGCTTTAATCCATCTAGATGAGTGGTTGAATTTAAAGATGAAAGAATTTTGAAATGGTGATCCAAATTAGCTTATCATTCCCCTCCCTCTTCATCTTATCTCTTTCTTTTTTAATTGTGCTACATGTTAAGGGATGGTGATCTCTATATCATTTATCCAAACATGAAGTACATAGATTGTTATTGACCGACCTCAAAATAGGTGCGACTTCTACATAAGTCCACTTACGATTGCTTAACATAGCGCTAAATTTTATCCCGATTCAAATAAATGATCATTCGTGGCCCAAACTTATGATTGCAATCCCAAGTATGTTAATTTGATCTCTTTCATCCAATAACCTTGAGATTAATTGTGTGGAGGCTTTGGTTCTACTAATCCTCTAGTGGATCTACAACACCTTTGGTCAACGCGAATCACTTAAACATCGTTGATCATTAAATGTTACTTTTGAGAATTCCAAAATGGATGATATACTTGACTAAAAGCAAATGCAACTTATTGTGTGGAGGCTTTGGTTCTACCAATCCTCTAATGAGTTCCAAATGCAAGATTCAAGATAATAATCCAACTAACAACTAATTCCTAAAAATTGACTTTACTTTATGCTTTCTATTTTTTATGCTTTATGTAACATTTAATTTAAGCATTTACATTTCATGCCTTTTTTATTTTGCTCACTTGAGCATTTACTTTTATGTCATTTTTATTTTGCTCACTTGAGCTTTTCTTTTCCTTTTAAAGACACCTAATAATCAACATGAACCATAAAAATATTTAATAATACTTGGACTATTTGGTTACTATCCTTAGCATTATGGAGTATTGGACTTCTTGGACTTAGGATTAGAGACCTTGGCCTATCTTGGAGACTTTGTGACTTTATTTGATATTTTGTCTGGAGTTCTTGAGGATTACCTCAATACATTGGGTTGTTTGTTTGTTTTGTGAGCAGGTTATTGTGATTACATACTTTGTTTGTAATTTGGAATTCACCCGTATACAGCCGTTACTCTGCCCAATTTTTGCAAAGACTTAATACACTTGAAGTTTAGTTCTCTCGAAAGGTCTAGTATCTTTGCTTGCTTGGTTTCAACCCAAAGAATGGGAATTCTATATTGACTCATAATATCAAATATTGGCTTCTTGTTGGTTAGATGATTCTTATCCCTAGCTTTTACCTTATGCTTTAGGATAATCTCTTCTTCTCCTCCCATCTTCTTTAATTTCAAAAATCTTCTCCCTCCTTTTGAAAACTCTTCTTGTTTTGAAGCTTGAAACACTTTCATAATAAAGTTGGACTTAGGTCCATGCATTTTCAAAACATTTTCATAAATAAATGTCAATCAATTTAATAATACCTTGACATTTTTGTGAGAAGACTAAAAGTCAATCAATCTCATTTCAAACCATTTTTGCCACTTTGGCTTTTTATTTTAAAACTTTTCTTAAAAGATTAGACTCTTGTCAATCCTTGTAGTGATGCAAACAACTATACTTCTACAATATGTAGTAAAGAGAGATATTTTACACTTGATTGTTGAGTGAGGTATTGTTGATTTTAAAATCCAAGCCATATCCTCCACATTGAGATGATGAAAATTCTCCTTTCTCATGATTGTGGGTAGTAAGTATGTTTTCCACACGGACAATGACGATGATATCTTATCTCATAAAATTAACCAACACACTTATGTTTTAAAATTTTCAAAAAAGGAACTACGTGTACTCTGATCCTATATTGCACGAAAGGTCGTACGTAGGCACTAAGGGTTCGCAACCGCGGCAGGTGCAAAAATCATAAAAATATTTTTTTCTCACCTCTACCATCCATTTTATATATAACAGATTTTCATAGCCAAAATATACAGATTTTTTCAAAGAGGTTCCTGTGGAGTACCGTAGATGTTTAGGATGCTAATACCTTCCCTTTGCATAACCAACCCCCTTACCTTTAATCTTTCCCCCTTTTTTGGGTTATTCTCTCTTTTTCCATTCCTTTGGAAACAATAAAGCGCGGTGGTGATTTTTATTTTGATTTGTATAAGGTCTAGTCAATCCAATGGCTTAGTCTTGAACATTTATACCACTACACTCTTGCTGACTCCAGAACATCTGAAGGCAGCAGCTCAAGTTCCAAGCGCACGCTTCAGATTCAAGGTAAGTCTTTCTGAATTTCCATCTTTTCATTCAGATCATCATTAAAATATGTAAATATCATAGTATTGATGTTGTCCATATCATTGCATGAGTAGAAAAGTTGTGGATCAGAATTTCTTAATTAAGGCTAGGCTCAGAATTATGATTAGAACTTCTATAAAATGTTGTGTTTTTATCCTTCTAATTTGCTGTTTGTTAAGAAATGAATAAATTGTTGATGTGCTGATTAATATGAGGAAAGATTTGAAATTTAGCACAGAACTTCTGATTTTCATTCACGGTTTTAGCACAACACAGAACTTCTGAGTTCTTCTCACTGTTTTAACACACCGAACTTCTATGATGTTCTCACTGTTTAAACACACTGAACTTCTGATGTTCGCTCATTGTCTTAGCACATACTGAACTTTTGATTTCTCTTCACTGTTTTAATACACCGAACTTCTAAGACTTTCTCACTGTTCTAACACTCAGAAGTTCAGCACACAGCATCCCAGAACTTCTATATCTTTCCTCTAACGTTTCTTGCAGGACCTCAGAGTGTATCAATCCAGAACTTCTGATGCTTCTTTCTGGACCACAGCGCGCTCGGCATCAGAACTTCTAATCCCCTTTGTGTTGCTTTCAGCAGCATGTTAATTCTATCTCTCATTGTTTCCCTTTTTATCATTTTCAATATTAATACTCTTTTTATTAATATAAAAAAGACATAAAATATTTTTCTTTTATTAATTAATTTATTTCTTTTTCTTAATTCATTAAGACAAAAAAACCACTTTCTAAACAAGTCCTCTTTCTTTCTTGTATCGTACATTTCAATATGGTTGTAATAGTTAAATAGAATTGAAATTCTTGCAACCCCCCATTCATAAATTTGTACCCCCATCCCTTTAATGATGTAATAGTGTAGGACTTTATTTTTCCCGCACTTTTATTGCTTTCATATATTGTTAGTAATTAGGATGTGTATGGCAAGATATGAAATCAACAAATAAATAACCCTAATCAAGACTAAATGCATGTAAATAAAACACACTATTCACACATGCACCCTTAGGGTAATCTCACTTGTTGTCTTTTGGAAAATAGTCATGTCCCTCGAATATGGGTGTTTTAGCAAAGACCCTCGATAAAAGATCGTAGTCCCTAGATGACCATCAATGTTGCCTTCGGTAAACAATCAGGTCCCTAAACAACATTGCTAAAACATCCCATAAGTTTCCTTATAGGACTATACAAAAGTGTCCCATTCCCGTCCCTTCACATCGAACGATGAGGCTTCTTACCAAAACAATGGTGAGATAGCAACATATAAAGGAGGAAGAAAAGAACATTTAAGACCTTTTGAGTAGGTAGATTTGCTCCTAGTTGCTCGCTTTCTCACAACAAAAACAAACACCTACACTTTCAAAACACCTTTCAAACTTGAAAACATTTTCAAAAGATCAACACCTTTGTATACATTATTATGAACAAGAATAATTATAAAGTTTGCCTAAACAATGGCCTCTTTTCAAAAATACTTTCAAAAACCACACAAAACACATTTTCAAACAAAAAAGCAAGTGATCTAGAAAGCAACTAAGAGCCCGTGGAAAACCATGGATGAAAAGGGTACTAAGACCTTCCCTTTTCATAATCTACCCCCAAAATCAAGAAAACATCTCTAAAGGTCTTTCCTGTTCTTTTCATCCTTTCCTTTTGGATAAAAGAAAAGTCGGTGGAGACTCTTGCTAACCGCAACATTTGCGATCAAAACGCAAAAAAACCAAGTCAGTTCTCCCAACGTACCACAGAACTGGCGACTCTGTTGGGGAAATTATAAAGTGGGGTTACCTTAGGGTTAAATCACATTTACTTGCTTTCATTGTTTGACTTGTATGCTTTACATTATGGTTCTTTGTTTGGGTTTGAATCCTCTACCCAGATTTGGGATACCTTAAAGGTAAGTAGAAATACGTTGTGGAAACTGTGTAGGGTATATCGACATGGTCTAAGAAATATCTACGTTAGTGTGACATATTTGTGGGTACCGGTAGCCCTTGAGTAGTCAAGGAGAATACGGGGCCGCTGAGTGATGTCATGAAGCACTAACTAACTTCTAGAACCTTTAATTGACCAACTTGCCATTGGGACGTAGTGAGATGACCAACTTTGGTGAAGTCCGAAGTTGGTAGATACTCGATACTACACTCATTGAGGTTTGGTTTTTGGGGATATTTCGGTCGCCATTAAAGAGGCTTGTGCTGAAACAATGCCCGAGAAGACAAGCCAGTGATATTGAGCTGCATTAGAACCCAGTTAATATTTATAGGACAGGTTTAAGCCAACTAAACTACAAGAGGGTACTTACCTATGAGACTCCATGCAAGCCAAAACCTAAGGATTTGTTTTTCTTGTTTGTATATATTTACTTGTACATAACATCATAAACATCATAACATCATTTTGTGTTTATTTTCTGGATAATCTTAGGTTGAATTGTTTATTATGAACTTTGTTAACATCATTGTATCCATGGTGTTGTGTTTAACTCCATAAAATTGATGAATGATTTTAATAATAGTTTGATTAAAATTTAATTCAAATGTGGTTTGTATATTCTTCCCCACCCCTCTTCATCTTATCCCTTTCTTATTGCACTAAGTGTTATTGGAGCATGATCTATATATCATGTCTCAAAACAAATGGTGCATAAATTTCTATTTACCGACCTCAAAATAGGTGCGACTTCTACATAAGTCCACTTACGATTTCTTAACATAGCACTAAATTTTGTCTCGATTCGAATAAATGATTATTTGTGGCCCAAACCTATGTTTACAAGCCCAAGTATGTTAATTTGATCTCTTTGATCCAATAACCTTGAGATTTATTGTATGGAGGCTTTGGTTCTACCAATCCTCTAATAGATCTACAACACTTTTGGTCAACGCGGATCACTTAAACATCTATGATCATTAAATGGTACTTTTGAGGATTCCAAATGGATGATATACTTGACAAAAAGCAAATGCAACTTGTTTTGTGGAGGCTTTAGTTCTACCAATCCTCTAATGAGTTCCAAATGCAAGTTTCAAGATGGTCATCCAACTAACCACTAATTATTAAAAATTTTTTACTTTATGCCTTTTATTTTTTACGCTTTATGTACCATTTAATTTAAGCATTACATTTCATGTCATTTTTATTTTGCTCACTTGAGCCATTTTCTTTTCTCTTCTAAGACACCTAATAATCAACATGAATCATAAAAACCTTTAATAATACTTGGACAATTTGGATACTATCCTTGGCATTATGGAGAATTGGACTTCTCGGACTTAGGATTAGAAACCTTGGCCCATGTTGGATACCTTGTGATCTTAATTGATATTTTCTCTAGAGTTCTTAAGGTTTACCTCAAGACATTGGTTGTTTGTTTGTCTTGTATGTAGGTTATTGTGATTACATACTTTTTTTGTAATCTTGAATTCACCCGTATACAGTCGTTACTCTGCCCAATTTTTGTGGACTTAATACACTTGAAGTTTGGTTCTCTCAAGAGGTTTAGTATCTTTGCTTGCTTGGTTTCAATCCAAAGAATGGGAATTCTATCTTGGCTCATAATGTCAAGTATTGGCTTCTTGTTGGTTAGATGGTTCTTATCCCTAGCTTTTACCTTATGCTTTTAGGATAGTCTCTTCTTCTCCTCCCATCTTCTTTAATTTCAAAAAATCTTCTCTCTCCTTTTGAAAACTCTTCTTGTTTCTTTTAAACTTGAACCAATTTCATAATAAAATTGGACTTAGGTCTATGCATTTTTAAAAACCTTTTCATAAATAAACTTCAATCAAATTAATAATACCTTGACATTTTTTGTGAGAAGACTAAAAGTTAATCAATCGCATTTCAAACCATTTTGCCACTTTGGCTTTTTATTTTAAAACCTTCTTCAAAAGAATAGATTCTTGTCAATCTTTGTAGTGATGTAAACAACTATACTTCTACAATATGTAGTGAAGAGAGATATTTTCCACTTGGGTGTTGAGTGAGGCATTGTTGATTTTAAAATCCAAGCCATATCCTTTACTTTGAGATGATGCAAATTCTCCTTTCTCTGATTGTGGATAGTAAGTATGTTTTTCCACACGGACAATGACGATGATGTCTTATCTTATAAAATCAATTAACATACTTATGTTTTAAAATACTTTAAAAGAGGAACTACGTGTACCCTGATCCCCTATTGCACGAAAAGTGGTACGTAGGCACTAAAGGTTCACAACTGCGGCGGGTGCAAAAACCATAAAAATATATTTCTTTTCTCATATCCATCATCCATTTTTATACCATTTTATAGCCAAAATATACAAATTTTACAAAGAGGTTCCTGCGGAGTACCGTAGATGTTTAGGGTGCTAATACCTTCCCTTTGCATAACCAACCCCCTTACCTTGAATATTTCCCCCTCTTTTTTGGGTTACTCGCTCTTTTCCCATTCCTTTGGAAACAATAAAGCGCGGTTGTTTACCTGGGGATTTGGTAAACAACCGCTGATCCTCCAAATGGTTACTTATTTGGTTACTCGCAGGATCGATCAGATTGATCCTATGGACATAGGTTGATTTTGAAGTTTAATTAATGTGGATAAGGCTTTAAGTAAATTGTTTAAAGTAAATTGCATAAAGGAAAGGCTTGGTAAAATAAACAAGGCTTGAATGTAAAGGTTCGACAGGAATCTTAAAGGGAAAAAGCATGTAAAAATACTGGAAAAGTAAATGACTTGAATTAATAAATTGGTGTTTCACACATACATTTCTCAACAATTCGTTCGCTCACACTGGGTACTTGAATCTAAATGAGTGACTATGTATCTATTGTGAACACACCCCCGAGAAACTACACGTCTACTCCTATTTATACAAAAACATTCCAAGTAACCGTCGGGCAGTTACACTGCTTCGAGATCAAGCCACTTGTCACGTTCTCCATGCTCGACGCTCCAGATCTTTGCACGTTTGTACGTAGTAACTGCTGGAAACCGTTTTCCCTCCAAAGCTTTGAATTTCAAACTGCTCCACTCTGGACCATCGAACACTTTCATCAAGAGACGTCTTCGACGAAAACCCCTTCGACGTCGAAGGCAATCAGCCTTCTTCCTTGGAAGAAATCTTCTCAGTATTTTGCCATCTTTCGACGGGCACTTCGACAGGCTTAGCCAGTCGAAAGCATCTTTCAGCTTTTAATGGCTGCCATCAATCAAAACAAAGGTGTCGAATTTAGGAGCCAACAGCGGTGGCAATTTTTTTTTATTTTGATCTGTATAAGTCTAGCCAATCTAATGGTTTAGTCTTAAAAATTTCTACCGCTACAGTACCAAAAATGTATGATCAAGGCTTTCAACAAAAAGATCAAGCCTAGAGTATATCAAGCTGGTGACTTGGTGATAAAGCGTATCATTCTACCACAAGGAGACCCCAGGGGCAAATGGACTCCCGCCTACGAAGGGCCATTTGTTGTCAAAAGAGTGTTCTCTGGCGGTGCCATGATGTTGACTACCATGGATGGTGAAGACTTTCCACATCCTATAAATGTGGACATAGTTAAAAAATACTATGCATAAGATACCCGCTAGGTTGACACACCTAGCAAAATAAGGGCATCCCGGAAAACCAAAAGGTTTGGGCAAAAATTAGGAATATATGCAAAAGATTATACACCCGGCAAGTTGAAAACCCTAAAGGGAGACTTGGGCAAAAATGGGTATCCTGGTGGACTGAAAACCCGAAAGGGCGGTCCAGGTAAAAATTAAGGATTGAAAGTGTATGACTATGTCCCGTGGAGTCACCACAGTCAACTTTATCACCAAGGTTCGATTTCAAACGGTCCAAGATCAATCCAATCAGCTTCCATCAATGGAAAGGGGCATTCCAAGACATTGGGGCAATAGTAGAGTTGGAATTCAATGAGATCATTTCACATGGCTATTATTTTTGTTTTCAATTTTGTTTCCGTTCCGACGATTTCCTCTTACAAGGATCTCCGTCTCTTTGTACAAAAATGCCTATTCATGGGCAAAATATCAATACAAATATACTTTGAAGTGTAAACTTTCTGTTTTTGTTTTGAACGCAAAAATGTCCAATGACTAAAATTGAACGAACATATACATATGAACATAATTAAAACTATTTGGCACATGTGTCCTGCTAAGCAGTAACAAGCATCTCTTTAATGAATATGGAATATCCCCAGAGTTATTTCATTAACATTATCCCCACAAGACAACTACAATAAACCAATTCTCAACAAAGTTACCCACAAAGTCTCTTTGCGTAGGTTGATCACCGGCCAGAGTCTCAATCTCTTGGTAGCTCTCTCCCCAATTAAGTTGATCCTACAAGAAGAAGAACTCACCTCATCAGCAGTTCATCAAGTATTCATAAACAAGGTTTATTTCCCCAACAAGGTTTATTTCCCCAACAAATAACGAGCAGTATAACTCCCTAGTCGAGTCTGTATTCCCTCGGTATAATCTATCTTCCCCAACTGAGTCTGTTATCCCCAACTGAGTATATCCTCCACAACTGAGTGTATCCTCCCCAAGCTAAGTATGTCTTCCTCGAATGAGTCTACACTCTCCAGATTGAGTTTTCCTTTCAGATTATTACAAATCATAGGGCCACAACCCCTAATCCCCAGTAAAGTTGTCAACAAAACCTTTACTATCTCCAAAAGATACTATGAAGCCTGGACCCGACCAGATAGTAGTCAACTTCTCAAGTCACTATAGAGCCTCGACCCGAGCAGGTAATATTTTAACTCTTCAAAGATATAGAAGAACCTGGACTCAACCAGACCAAGGTTTAACTTCTTTTCCCAGTAGAGTCTGTATCTACCCCAACAAGTTATTGTGAAGCCCTGATCCGACCAGATAGCAATTCCCCTCAGAAATTCATTGTGAAACTTGGAATCCGACCAGATAACAACTAAATTCCCAAGCAAGTAACTGTAAATCCTGGACCCGACCAGATATCAGTTTAACTTTATCTCTTCAGACAAGTTTATTGTGGATCCTAGACCCGACCAGATAACAATTTACTTCATCCACCTCAGAAATCTGTAAAGCCTGGAATCCGACCAGATAACGGTTTAAATTTATTAAGTTACTGTAAAACCTGGATCCGACCAGATATCAGTTCAACTTCGTCTATTCAAGCAAGTAACTGTAAATCCTGGACTCGACCAGATATCAGTTCAACTTTATCTCTTCAGACAAGTTTATTGTGGAGCCTTGACCCAACCAGATAACAATTTACTTCATCCACCTCAGAAATTTGCAAAGCCTAGAATCCGACCATATAGCAGTTTAAAGTTATTAATTTATTGTAAAACCTGGATCCGACTAGATATCAGTTCAACTTCGTCTATTCAAGCAAGTTATTGTGAAGCCTAGAGTCCGACCAGATAACAACTAGCTACAATGCCAGCAAGAAACTATGAACCCTGGATCCGACCAGATAATAGTTTAACTTTTCAAAAGCTATGAAGCCTGGACCCGACCAGATAGTAGTTACCACTTCAAGTTACTATGAAGCTTGGACCTGACCAGATACCAGTACAACTCCGTCCTTTCTAGCAAGTTACTACGAAGCCTGGAACCCGACTAGATAATAGTTAACTTCCTTATCCCCGGAAAGTTGTTGTGAAACCTGGATCCGACCAGATAACAATTCAATTTCAAGAAATTTCCTGCGGAGCCTGGAATCCGACTAGATAACAGTCAATTTATTTATCCCCCAGTAAGTTACCGTGAAGCCTGGAATCTGACCAGATAGCAGTTGACTTCCTCATCCTCAGCAAGCTGTGAAGCCTGGATCCGACCAGATAACAACTAACATTCAAAAGACAATCCCCAGCGGAGGCATTCTTTTAACAAATTTGAAGATGTGCATATTCTTAATCCCCAATAGAAATCTGGGATTCATAACTCTTCAGCAGCAGTCATGGATTTATTTTCCCAGACAAATATGCATCCCACATTCATATTTTATAACATATACATACAAAATTCATTTAGCATAGTACCACATCTTGTGAACATCATGCATACATCTGCATTTAACTAACCCTTTTTTCCACAGGTAAAACATCGAGTTATAGTATAAATCAACAAAAGATTTGTGTTAATACTTCTTCTAGTATTTACCAACATTCCTCCAAATGGCATCTATAATCTCATTCCCAATCCATCTTCGAGTGCAAATTTCTGGGCACTCTAGTGTTCAATGATCTTGCACCTTCAAGTCACGAATGGCGGATCCGCCAATCTAACTCTTCAGGTTTAAGAAGATTGAATAGGGGAAGCTGTTGAAACCCAAAATTTTCCCTCTCATTTCTCAAGTAATCTCTCACAAGATCTCCTTTGATTCAAGACTGTACAAGGGTTGATCAGCTCAAGACACCTCATCAAGCACTAATAACTAAAAATTAGGGTTTGAGATTGCACAAGGATAAATGGACTTTTAATGCCCCATATTACTTTCATGGATCATTTTGGACCCTCAAAATTTCTCATGCCAAGTTTCAAGTCTTGGATCACATTTTTGCTCAGTCAATTGATCAGTTGACCTAAAATTAGTTGTATTGGGGAAAAAGTCAAATGTGGTCAATTTACAATCAAACTTCATAATTTTTTATCCATATTAATATTATGAACTCATATTTGTCATTTTATCAAGTTTGGATCACAATTCCTCAAGAAATTTGATCAGATCATCAAAAGGGCAAAATGGTCAAAATTAGGGTTTTAACTAAGAAGGTTCAATTTTTTATTTTTGACCTAGCAAATGATTGATTGGTTTAAGTTATGATCTCAAGGATTAAAATACTTCATTTTGACCTAATGGCATGGCTCAAAACATTCCTCAAGTTCAATTGATTGACAGTTGAATTTCAGTCAACTGATGAAAAGTCAATTGTATACTAAAAAGTCAAACTTTGACTTTTTGGTCAAAATCAAGTATCAAAGATCACAATTCATCAAGACGTGTCAAAATATGAAACTTGTTCATCAAGAAATCTAAAATTCAAGATTTCATTTTGAAAAGTCAAAATTTCTAAACTGAAATTTTTCTAAGTGTTGGAAAATTCATATTTTTTTCACAACTTTGAGCCAAATTTTCACCATGATGTAAGATGATTCAAAAGAAACTTCCAACATGAAAATTGTATATCTCAATGATATATAAAACATTGTAGAACACAACTTCTTCTAGAAATTCATGGATTTCAAGTTATGATTTTGTGAAGACATGTTCATGAAACTTGAAAACTTGGTGAAATTTTGCCCTAGTTTAGGCAGAATTTTGACCTAACTTCATGGCAATTTTTCACATAGTTCTAAGATGAATATTCAAAAATGTCCAAAATATATGTTGTAGAGGATGTTACAAGATTTCCAAAATGTCCAATAACTCCTTGAGATCATACTTGAGAAAGGATAATCGAAGGCAATAATTTAGGGTTTTCAAACTTGAATTACAATCCATTTTGTGAAGAACACTTGATCCAATCTTCAAGCATGATGTACAAATATCACTTTGCAGGCATCTAACCTGCCTTTAACTCCATAATTAAATTCTTACACAACTGTTAGAGCTTTGATCCAAGCATTTGAGGCATTGTCCAAATGGTTATTCCATTAATGTCACAAAGGTAACACTTCCATTTTGGAAAAGCAAGCTTTATTGCAAAAGTCAATGCATAGAGTTCCCAACTTGTTTCATCTGAGTACAAGAAATGTTAAAGGCAAAAGAAACATGTCTAGAGCCTCCCATAAACTCAGGCCATGCTTGTACTATACCTTGAAACCATGTTTTCCACTTTTCTTCAAAATCAAGTAACATAGCCATAACTCAATATCTCACAATTCTGTCAATCTCAAGGGATCTAACCTTTTTCTTATAATTATGCAAGTCTATTGCAAGCCAATACATGGATACATAAGCTCTCAAACTCTCCCAAGCACCCTTGCTGCACAGAACTATCCAAACTTGACAGTTTTGAGCCAAAACTTCCCATCTTCATTTCCACTCGTGGGTTTTGTTTCTTAATCATCCAAACACCTTGCATACATCATACACAAGTGATCCAAGTATTTGTTTCAAGACTGTAACCCCTCCATCACTATCCATCATTTTCAAAACTAAAGCTTGCAACTTGACTTGAGTTGGGAGTTTCAGCCATCCTCAAAGCAAAGTAGGAGTTGGAATACACTCAAGGAGGTCCAGGCCAGCTAAACAAATTATCAGGACGTGTAAAAGGTTGCTCAAACTCCATACACGATTCTCACATCAAGGTAAGTTTTTCTCAATTGTGATATCTTGATACAAGTATCTTTTATACATACATTCTGAAGTAGAAATATAGATATAATTGCTCTGAAGCTAACCATGTCCATGGCTTTCATTTATATTGACTGTGCATTGAGAATTTTGGGTTTGAACTTTCTGAAAAATTAGGGTTTAGTTTGGTACTAACATAAATTCATTCTTATCTTTGAGTGTTAGCTTAAGTTAGTTACATGGTTGGATTCGTGGTGGAAAAATGCACAAGTTTCATGTTTACACTTTTGAAAATGGTTGAGAATTGATGAAGCTTCAGCTTTCAAAATTATTGGTGCGAGGAAGAAGATGAAGTTGGCCTCCTGACTTATTTTAAAATATATATTCATGGTTTTATATTAATAAACAGATTCATAGCTATCCCAGTGGTAAAGCGCGCACCTGTTAACCTTTAGGACTTGGGTTCAAGCCCCAGTGTCCGTTTTGTTATTTTTCATATTTTTTGTCTCTTTTGTTTTGTTTGCAGCCAGCGCCGGGCCTCCCCCTTTGGGCCTTCCATTTTTTCTTTCTCTAACCCCCTGTTTACTTATGTATGCTAGCCCAATTTCTTTATTATTTCATTTTATTTATTTTCTTCTTCTTATTTTATTTTATTTCAGTCTCTTTTATTATTTTTATTTTTATTTTTATTATTATTATTATTATTATTATTATTATCATTATTATTATTATTATTAAAAAATATAAAAATATTTTTTATTTATTATTTACACTTATTTTATTTTTTCTTTATAAAACAAAAGGAACAAAAACATTTTCTTTTAATAAATTAATTTCTTTTTCTTAATTAATATTTAGATTTAGGTTTAATTTTTATTTTTATTTTTATTTTTCATTTAAAATTAATTTAGAATTTAGGTTTCTTTTAATTAATTTTCACATTATTATTAGTAATTTAAAACCTTTCACAAAAACCCTAAAAATACCCTTTTTTAGCTTGATTTCTTTCTTAATTAGTTTAAGTTTAATTTTGCTTAATTTTAATTAATCATTTTCTTTAATTAGGTTAAAACCCCTTCATAAAAACCAAACAAAATCATCTCTTTTTTCCATTTGCATTTGTACATTATTTATTCAAATCTTATATGTTATTCAATATGGTTGTAATAGTTAACTAGGTTTAATTTTCTTGCAATCCCCATTTGTAAATTTGTATACCCCATCCCCTAATGATGTAATAGCTTAGTAATTTTTACTTTCCGCAATTTATTGCTTTACATAAATGCTAAATAATTAGGGTTTGTATGGAAAAACTAAAATCAACAAGTTAGCAAACTCTAAATCAAGACAAGACAATACATGTAAATCAAACACATTTGCACACTTGCACCCTTAGGGTAATTCCACTTTGTTGCCTTGCAAAAATGGCCATGTTATGCATGTGGGATATCTTAGCAAAAAGCAATCAAAAATATAAGATCATAGTCCCTCGATGATTTTATCAATGTTTCCTTTCAAAATGATCTTAGTCCCTCAAAGAGAAATGCTAAGATATCTCACAACATTTCTATCATGGCTATACGATGACCCACGCCCGTCCCTATACTTCCAAAGATGAGGCTTCTTACCAAATCAATGGTAAGATAGCAATATCAAAGGAAAGGAAGAAATATACAAAGACTTTTGAGTAGGTATATTGTTCCTAGTTGCTTGCTCATTTTCAAAATCAAACATCCTTGCTTATTTTCAAAACAAACACCAACACTTTCAAAACACTTTCAAAATCTTTTCCAAACATGAAATATTTTCAAAATCTCAACACTTTGTATACGTTCTTACGAACGAGAACTATTACAAAGTTTGCCTAAACGATGACGCCTTTTCAAAATACTTTCAAAAACCACACAAAACATATTTTCAAACAAAAAGCAAGTGATCTAGCAAGCAACTAAGAGCCCATAGATAACTATGGATGAAAAGGGTGCTAAAACCTTCTCTTTTCATAATCTACCCCCCGAACTCAAGAAATAATCTCAAAGGTCTTTCATGTTCTTTTCAGCCTTTCCTTGTGGATAAAAGAAAAGTCGGTGGCGACTCTTGCTAACCGCAACATTTGCGATAAAGCGCAAAACACCCAAGTCAGTTCTCCCACCGTATCACACTCACACGCTCCAAAATGGTTCAATTCATGTATTCTTCAATAAACAATGTTGTGGTGATTGAGCCATGACCATATTCCTCTTTATACTTTGATGTCTGCCAAACTCATAATGTTATTATGAAACAAACTCTAAGTCATTGTTAGTCCTTAAAACTTTTATTTCATATCATATTTGATTTTCGACAAAAGTATGTCATTCCTTACACTTTTCAAAATTATCACTTTTATTTTTCAAATTATCAACCCATACTATTTTATAGAAATCATCAATTATGGTGAGAAAATAGAACCTTCTCCATGAGTACTAACTTTTTCAAAATCCTAAAGATTTGGGTGAATGTACTCATAAGATCTACTAGAATTAAGCATCTCATTCCCAACCAAACATAACCCTATGTAGTATTTTCTAGTATACAATTATCACTAAAATTTTAGTTTATCCATTTTATAATATGCTCTAACCATAAAACAATATAGTTTTATTTTACCATGAAAGTTTTTACCATCTAATGATGTATGGCCTGTAACATTGGAACCATCCAAAACATACAAACTACACTTTTTTGATTCCTTAGCAACAATCAATGCACCCCAAGAAATTCTTAACATTCCATAATCAATTCTAGTGAAATAGCTTAATTCATTAAACCCGCTTGTAGAAACCAAATTTATTAAAAGTTAAAAAACATACCTCATATCATGTATAATAAGCTCATAGTTATAAAACATATTTTGATTACTAGAACCTTACAATCTTACAAGCTTTATCGTTTATGAGGAAAACAACCCCTATTTGTTTTAGTTCTAGGGTATCAAAGTACCCCTTCCTCTGACACATGTGATTATAGGATCCCGATTCTTTGAACCAAATATTTTTTAGTTCCCAACTTGTCACCAATAGTGCAACCACTCTTTCATAACCCTCATATTAAGTAACCACAATCTAAACGAAACTCTCATTTCTAACTTTGTATGGAAAATATTTCTAGAAGTAACCCGTTTTGCAAAAATTATTGCCTCGATACTTTAACTTCTCAACACCCATTGACTTAGACTTTGACCTATATTTCTTACTTTCATGGTTTCCTCTACTCTTATTTTATCCTCTTGAAATATCCAAGCAAACACCCTTATATTTAACCTCTGACTCTTTCATCATGGTTAACTCCTTTGTTATAATACTTGATTGCAATTCATCCAGGATCATAATTCCATCATTAGCTTTTACCTTATGCTTTAGGATAGTCTCTTCATCTCCTCCCATCTTCTTTAATTTCAAAAATCTTCTCCCTCCTTTTGAAAACTCTTCTTATTTATAAACATAAACCGCTTTCATAATAAACCTCGACTTTGCTGAGTTCCTTTTCTTTTAAAACTTCTTTTCTTTAAACAAACTTAAATTCATTTAATCATATTTCGACATCTTTCAAAATTAACAAAAACACTTCAACTCATTCAAACTCTTTTGTGCGCTCGAGCACCTTTTACCCTTCAAACCTTTTTTCAAGATGAGACATGATTCATTGAGGGTCGAGCAACATTCTCCTATCCACATGGTTATAAAGGTGTCGACTTTTCCACTTGAGTACTAGAGGCGTTCTCAAACCCTCACTCTTGCTGACGCATGGTCCATCTTTATCACACCTTGTGAGTGTTAGTCAATATTTCTCTCCTAACAATGACGACTTGTCTCTTCGTTTAAAAGCAATCAACAGACAAGTCTTTTCTAGCTGAACTACGGTGCTCTGACTTTCCCATTGCATGAGGGAGTACATAGGCACTAAGTCTTACGACCCAAGGCAAGCAAAAAAAATAATAAAGAACATTTCATTTTCTTTTGTGTGTAAATACTCATTCATTCTTTTCCTTTAGCAAGTAAACCTTTACATGACACTCCTTTTAAAAGAAACCAAACAAAGTGGATCATGCGGAGTACCACAAATGCTTAGGGTGCTAACACCTTCCCTTTGCATAACCGACCCCCGTACTTCGATCTCTGATCTTTTATTTCATTGTGAGTTTTGTTCGCTTTTTTCCCATTTCCCTTTGGAAACAATAAAGTGCGGTGGCGACTTCATTGTGTTGAGATAAGTCAATTGATGTATTTAGTCTCAAATCTTTACTGCTACATTTCTTTTATTATCATCATTGTCCCAACCACCTTCATCTTTGCTCGTCTTCGATGATGGCGATTGCGCGCGACAATTTTGTTTGTTGAAGGCAAGATGTTTCACACAAGTGCTTGAACATGAGTTGGTCGAAATGGCAGCAAGAGGATTGGACTTCTCTATCAAGAAGAAGTTAGATCCCCAGTATCTGAGAGATATGGCATAACTGGCTGATAGGGTTCGACAAGTGGAGCGTTTGAAGATCAAAAAAGAAAAGGCTAACAAAAGCCACAGGAAAGAAATAGTGGCTTATATTGAATCCTGCTCAGACAAAAGAGATGTCGAAGATGATTTTTCAGAGGTTGAAGAACACGATATAGATCTTGCATAGTTAAATCAAGGACCACCATATCCTTACAAAGTGTTAACGCCTGCGAACGGGAAAAATAAGTGGTTGAAGTTTAGTCAAAGCAAGGGGGAAGGAAAAGGCAAAGGGAAATAGAAGAGTTTCAAGAAAGGTGGAAGATCAGTGTGGGCATATCGAAGGCAGTTCTAGTCAACGAAGCAACAAGCCTATGTGTCTGAGAACTATAAGGGGAAAAACCCAATGACAAGGTCCCAATGACGAAGATACCAGAGGACCAAGAGGGCTCAAAGAGAACTCACAAGCAACGAAGTAGGGGAATCAAGTATGAATCAGACTTTGTCTGCTGCACCAGTCGAAGAGAAGTCCCCAGCACAAAGGAGGAATTTTCCCTCAAAAAGACGGAGGTGTCCGTCGAAAGGACTATAGAGGAACCAACTAACGAAGAACCAACCAATGATGAGGACATGCTTACTGACAACTTTGACTCAGATGGGGAGTCCTCTTTGAATATCAACTGCAATGTAGTTTCTGTACTACCGCATGAATACGATCAAGTGACGGAGATAGAAGATTATGAAGAAGAGGATGAATTAGAAATGGCGAAGCACAAGCCTGTGTGCTATTATGTTATGAATAACAGAGTAGTTAAAGAACATAATGCGTTTTTTTAAAGACCAGACCAAGGTATGAAGAATCACATGAAGCCTCTATTTATTAGAGGAAAGATTGAATAAGGGGGGATCAACAAAGTGATGGTAAATGGGGGTGTTGCTGTCAACCTAATGCCTCAGTTCTTGCTGAAGAGGATAGGTATGTATGATACAGATATAAAACTCCATAATATGGTATTATCTAACTATGGAGGGAAGATTGGTCATACTCTCGGTGTAGTTCAAGTTGATATCACTGTAGGAACCATTACAAGACAAACTATGTTCATGGTCATAGCGGCCAAGACAAATTACAACTTACTCTTTGGTCGTGAGTGGATTCATGGAATATGCGCAGTTCTCTCCTCAATGCACCAGCGTGTAGAAATTTGGAGAGAAGATGGAATTGTAGAAAACATTGAAGCTGACCAAAGCTATTATATGGCAGAGGTGAATCAAGTTGATCAGAGAAATTTTGATCAAAATCTGGCCAACATAGGGTCTTGCAATGCTACAGATAGCGCATATGCGCCAAACAATAATGTTATGTATTTCCTGACCCTACATCTAAGGCATGGATTTTGCTGGGATAGGGAGACTCTGGGGAAAGAAGATGATGCACATGGACTCCCAGGAACACGGCCTATAGGTTTGGATGGCGAAGACAGTAATCATGTTTGAGTCCTCCTTCTTCAAAAAGATTTCGGCCTATTTGGCTGAAAACAGATTAAAATCCGCTTTGGAAGCTAAAGTGAAGATTATGGCTATGGAGGCCAATGAAGAAACAAATCAGACAAAAGGACCTGGGGTGTTCTTCAAGCCAAAACCCCCCGACGAAGAGAATTTCGTCGAAGAAAAAGACCAGAGGTTGGACGCTATATACAATGACGGGCCTTTGGGATTCGAGAAGGCTCCAGTGGCGTCGAACGCGAAGATGCTAGCACAGGACCCTCTTGAAGAAGTGGATCTAGGAGATGGGACTGTAAAAAGACCCACATATTTCAGTTTGAAGCTTAGTCCAGGAGTAAAAGCAGAACTGATCCAGTTGCTTAAGGAGTACAAATATTTTTTTGTCTGAGACTATGACGAAATGTATGGTTTGAATAGGGACATGGTCGAATGGAAGCTGCCCATAAAGGATGGCAAGAAGCCCATCAAGCAGACGCCAAGAAGATTTGCACCAGAGATTCTCTCGAAGATAAAGGAAGGAGTCGAAAGACTTCTGCGCTGCAAGTTCATCCGGACCACAAGGTACGTCGAATGGGTTGCAAATATAGTACCAGTAATTAAGAAAAATGGATCTCTTAGAGTATGCATAGACTTTCGTGATTTAAAGGCCCAGTTTTCACATCGGTGTAAATCCAGGCCCGATGTGAAATCCGTTATTACAAAACTTAATTTTATTTACTAAATTGTCACCGCGTAATTTTTTTATTAATGGACTTTTCACATCGGTGCCATTCTAGGCCCGATGTGAAATCTTTAATAACAAAATTTCATTTTATTTACCAAACTGCCACAGTGTTATTTTTCACATCAGTGAAAATAAATGTCTGATGTAAAATTCCTAAATCAAATATTTTTCACATCAGTGGAATTAAATGTCAGATGTAAAATCCTTTGACAAATATTTTTCATATCATATATCTTGAAACCTGATATAAAATCCTTTAACCAAAATTTTTATTTTTATTAGTAGAAGGCATTTTGGGGATGGGGATGGCGAACATATCCCCCGCCCCATGGAGTCCCTGTCCCGCACTAGAATTTTATACTATCGTTAATTAATATATAATTTAACATTTCTATGTAGGTTTATTTATCATTTCAAATAACTTGTTTTATAAACAAATGTAAAACACATATGTAATGTTAGTAAAAGAGAGATATCTAAATGACTATTTTAATTATTTTAAAGTTTGAATAATTTTGTGTTCATGAATCTCAAGATTAAATATTGTTAAAACAATATATTTTTTGTATATGATTAGTTTATTAATTTCGTGTGCTTAGTTTTTGAATTTTTCTATTAATTTAGTTAAAATAATAAATAAAAATTTATGTTTATAGATATCCGCAGAAACCGTGGGGATCTGAGGGGATAGGGACGGGGGATAAAAACCCCTTGTAGCGGGAATCTGATACGGAGATGGGGAGTAAATTTGAGGGTGAGGATTGAGATGGGAATGTATCCCCGCTAGGGGTGACAAAACGGGTCAGGCCTGTCGGACCGGTCCGTTTGACCCACCATTTTGGCAGGTTGGGCTTAGGTTTTCGGCTCGGTACCTTAACTTGGCCCGCCCCGCCTAACTCGCTTTAAAAAGTGGGTCGAGGCGGGGCGGAGCGGGTTTTGCCTGCATGTTTTTTGTCAAAAAAAATATTTTTTACTTAGAATTAAAACATCTTTAACTATAAAAATAACACTTTTCTCTTAGGATTATGTTGATTGAATTGCATTCTAAATTATTATACATACAAATTGAACTATAATTGTAAGATTCTTTCTAAAACTTTCTAGTACATGTGTTTGTTGGTAAAGTTTGAAATAAAAGAACAATTGTATGGAATGAATAATTATTAAGTTGTCAATACATTAGCTCACATATTTTTTTTAGAAGCAAATGTTGATTTTAAGAAAATGAATGATTTGATTAGTGTATACGTGTGACAAATTGATGATATAATTATTAAGGAATATATTTAAATATGCTAGTCTATATAATGTAAATAATGAGAAAGTCAGGTGTTTATCGTTTATGTCAACTATTTATGCACTGTGATGTTTTATGCACTATAATTATTATCATTGTTTGTCTTGTGCAAATTATTAATTGAGTTTTTTTACTAGTTAGTTTTTAAATAGAATTAGCTTGATATGTGTTGTTATTTATTTATTTTGATATGTTTTTGTATTGTGTTTGAGTCCATTTCGTTATGTGTTTCTTGTAATTGGTCTTTATTTATTTTATTTTTAACTCTTAGACTTAAGACATGTTGGA